>VMDO01030952.1:0-20653 GCA_007922755.1 Pedetes capensis
AGAAGATTTCAGAAGGCAGCTCGAGAAGACAAAAACAAATATTACAATGACATGTGCAAGGAGCTGGAGGCAGAAAACCAAAAGGGAAGAACATGCTGTGTTTCTCAAGCTTAAGGAAGTGAAGACAAAATTCAAGCCTCGAGTGGCAGTAGTGAAAGATTCTACAGGGAAAATATTAAATGATGCAGGAAACATCAAAGGAAGATGGGAAGAATACACAGAGTCATTATACAAGAAAGAATTGGTAGACGACCAACCATTCCAAGAGGCTGCATATGAAGAGGAACCAATGGTGTTGAAGGACGAAGTGGAAGCTGCCTTGAAAGAACTGGTGAAACACAATGCTCCAGGAATTGATGGGATACCAATAGAGATGTTTCAACAAATAGTTGCAGCACTGGAGGTGTTAACATGTTTGTGCCAATAGGTTTGGAAAACAAGTACTTGGCCAACTGACTGGAAGAGATCCATATTTGTGCCTATTCCCAAAAAAGGGGATCCGACTGAATGTGCAAACTATCAGACAATATCATTAATATCGCACACAAGCAAAATTGTACTAAAGATCATTCAGAAGCAACTGCAGCCATATATAGACAGGGAATTACGGGAAAATCAAGTGGGATTCAGAAGAAGGCGGGGAACCAGGGACATCATTGCTGATGTCAGGTGGATATTAGCTGAAAGTAGAGAATATCAGAAAGATGTCTATCTATGTTTTATTGACTATGCAAAGGCATTTGATTGTGTGGATCATAATAAATTATGGATAACACTTTGGAAAATGGGAATGTCAGAACACCTAATTGTGCTCATGAGAAATCTGTACAGGAACCAGGAGGCAGTTATTCGAATAGAACAAGGAAACACTGCGTGGTTTAAAGTTGAGAAAGGTGTGCACCAGGGCTGTATACTTTCTCCCTATCTCTTCAATTTATATGCTGAGCAAATAATCCAAGTAGCTGGATTTTATGAGGAAGAATGCGGCATCAAGATTTGGAGGAAGACTCATTAACAACCTGCATTATGCAGACGACACAACTCTGCTTGCTGAAAGTGAAGAGGATTTAAAACATTTACTGATGAAGATGAAAGATCACAGCCTTCAATATGGATCACGACTAAACATCCACAAAACAAAAATCCTTACGACTGGGTCAGCACACAACTTCACAATGAATGGAGAAAAGATTGAGGTTGTCCAAGATTTTCCTTTGCTTGGCTCTATCATCAACACCCGTGGAAGCAGCAGTCAAGAAATTAAAAGACGCATTGCTCTAGGAAAAGCTGTGGCAAAAGATCTCTTTAGAGTATTGAAAAGCAAAGATGTCACATTGAAGACAAAGGTGCATCTGACTCATGCCATGGTATTTTCACTCGCATCATATGGTTGTAAAAGCTGGACATTGAACAAGAAAGACAGAAATAGAATTGATGTTTTTGAATTGTGGTGCTGGAGACGTCTTTTGAATATTCCATGGACTGCCAAAAGAACCAACAAATCTGTCCTAGAAGAAGTGCAACCAGAGTTCTCCTTGGAAGCAAGAATGGCCAGACTGCATCTTACATATTTTGGACATGTGGTCAGGAGAGATCAATCCCTGGAGAAGGACATCATGTTTGGGAGAGTGGTAGGTCAATGCAAAAGAGGAAAACCCTCCACCAGATGGATTGACACAGTGTGTAGAACAATGGGCTTAAACATAAATAAGATCGTTTGGCTGGCACAGAATCGGCAAGTGTTTCGATCTGCTGTACATAGGGTCGCTATGAGTCGGACTCGACTCGACAGCACCTAACAACAACAACAACAACAACAAAGTATACAATTCAATGGTTTTTAGTAACCATCACCATGACATGATTTTAGAAGATTTTTGCCAACCCCAAGAGAAGTGCTGTAGTGTTTAGGAATTACCCTGCCCTTCAATCTTCCTTCCCATGGAGCCCAGTCCTAGGAAACCACTATTTTACTTTCTCTCTGAATAAATTTGCCTCTTCTGGATGTCTCATATATGTCGACTTATGCATGTGGCCATTTGTTACTAGATTCCTCTATTGAGAATAATGTTTTCAAGGTATACCAATGCTGTTGCATGGACCACCATTTCATGTCTTTGTACAGTTGACTGGCTTCCCACTGCGTGGGTATTTCTGGTCCTGTGTTACTCCATGTTCATTAAGAGAGCTCAATCACATGCATTTTTAATGATTTACCTGGGATTCTCTATATCTCCCATTAGACTTTTTACCTCTTAAGGTAAGAGGCTTTTAAGCCCCTTCTCAAATCCTGTAATAAACAGAAGGAACTCTTCTGCATGTAAATAGACAATGTCAATGCCCATGTGATAAAGACAATGTAGGGCCTTCTTTTTTTAAAACTAGTAGGTAGATTAGGTTTTAGATGAAATCATTTTGGCTGTCTTACCAAATACCCAAATTTGTAGAGATGACAACCCTACAAATGACATTGTAATCTCTCTAACAAATAACAAATATTGAAGTTGCAAAAATAGCTTAAAACATCTAGAAATGGTAAACACCTGTGAAAAACTAATCTGACAGCAATGAAAGAAAAATATTTTGTTGTTGCTGAGAGGAAAGCTTTAAAGAATTTTGCAGTGCATCCAGAATGATGATGTCCATATTCAGGTCTGGAATGGCTCTATTTCTCTCACTTACAAGCTGCTTAATCATTAACAAATCATTTTATGTTCATAAGCCTTGGTTTCTTTATGCATAAAATAGGAATAATCTTTACATTCTCTCTTCATACAGTTAGTATAAAAGTTAAATATGATAGTGCATGAGAAAGTTTTCTGCAGACTCCTAATGGCTGCTCACACTTAATGAGGAAGCTCACTGGCACTTTGATCACAGTATTTTCATCACTCAAAGTTTTACTACACTTCACTCAGTTGATCCTTAGCAATACCTGGGAAGTTTCTATGTCCATTTTAAGATAGAAAATTGAGGCTAGTACATTTTTCCATCTCACAACAGCCTATATGCTCAAATATGACCTTTGAGGCAGATGCACTAACTTGATCAATAAATGAACTTAATTAGGAAATCAGTATTGACCTGCGTTTCAATGTAGTAAAAATTTTATTTAAAATCTTTCTAAATATTTCTTCTATACCATGGTTCTCCACTTTGGCTGCCCATTGGAATTACCCAAGGGAGATTTAGGTATTCCCATGCCCAGGTTACATATTAGATCAATTATATTAGAATCTCTCAGGATGAGTCCCTGGTATCCTATATATAACAACTTCTGATCTTTGCATATGAGATGATCATTCATGAATTAATTTCTTTATCTAACCCATTTAGACATGCCTAAATCTGTTGGACTTAACCTGAAACAATCATTTATCTCTTCATTGTAAAAAGGTAAATCAAAGACCATGCACCTTTAAGGAACAGATGTATTCTATTATGGATAAATCTACATTGCTGATAGATGTTGGGAGACATCCCTTGAAGGTAAAAGCACTTATTACAAGAATAGACTTTTCACACAGAATTACAATAACAGTAACATTAATTAAATCCAGAGGCTACCAGCTGAACCCAAAGAAGATGCTAGTCTTACTCACAAAAATGAGGGGCATACACAGAGACACAATATCCTCATACTTAGGCTCTGCTCACACAACAGACAGGATACAATTGATCTAGGGATATGTCTCACACCTGAACTCCCTGCAGAATATGTTGGTTTATAAAGAAATCATGGAGCATGTTATAGATTGTTCTCTGAAAAGCAAGCACAGGTGGACACTCAAATGGATATTGATCATGAACAATATTGTACAAGTGCAATAAAACTCCATTTTTAGAGGATTCCATTTCAATAAAAATGACATTTTTCTATGGAATGACCATGACTCTAGCAACCCAAAAGTTTCCATCTGTCTAGAGTAGTACTCAGTACATCAACAACTTTCTAGAAGCTTGTTAAAATGCACTCTAAAAGTAGTCCCTCCAGTGAAATTAAGTTCTTTTATCTTTACACATTACAATTTCTGGCTAAGAGATATGATCCAATACCTCTCACTTCTTGATAGGATATCTGTCTCCTCAACAAGTGTTACTTACCTCTACTCCTAGGCATCTCAGAATATGCCATATATCCATTTACAAGTCTTCAACTCTCTTCCTCCTTCTTTGACCTCATGACAAGCATTGCCCCACCTCTTCCATATGAACATATTCCACTACAGGAGGACTCTATTTCATACCAGATATTGAGGAGTCCTGAGTTTCTTTTCTGTTCTTGTAGCATTGTCTTAGGTAACATATCTGATTTCCATTTTTGTAGAAAATCATTTAAAATTCACTTTAGTTTTGACTCATTCTTTAAAATGGGACTTTGTTACCACTCCTAGTGGCTCATTGGCCCATGAGTTACAGAAAGTAAAGACTTAAAAGCACCTTAGTCTCGGTATGACCAAGCCAGAGAACTATAATTTCATGATTCAGAACCTTACAAAAATACATCCTGAGGACCAGCAAGCAAGGGCCTTGAATGGAAATGAAAACAACCACAAAAACAGAAATAGGGTATAAAGTAAATGTATTCATTTCTATATTCATAGATTTTGAATAGGTTCAAGAATTTAAACTATATAAAAATCAAAATGATATAAAACATTCCCACATCCACTCTTGGCATCATTCACCCTGTTTCCCATTGGTAATCAGAGGTAACCGTTTATTATTTTCTTGTCTCTCTCAGTATTTCTTCATGTGCTCTTTAGTGTCAACTTGAAGTTATCTCATTTACAATTCTGTCTCTAAATTAATTAGAGTTGACAGTAATGCTGAGCTTTAAAGAGCTTCTAGATCTAAATCTTTATTTACTTCAAGGAAATGTAAGTATGTTTTCCATAATCAGAAATGGTTTCATGCACCCATAGGAAAGGAGGAATAAAGGAGGCAGTGACAGCCTTTGAATACTTGTGATGACTCTAAAGTACTTTGTGGTTTGTTTGATTTCTGACTTGAGGTGAGGTTCAGTTTGTGGAATCTGTGGTACAGCCCAGAAGTCAGTATTGTTGTCATGGTTATTCTTGTCATCCTGCTCCCTGCTAGCCTACCTGTCTATGGCCTCCCCCAGCCTGTCAGCCCTTGTGAGGCAGGCATCTTGTCCTGCTCAATGGCCCAAGACTTGCCTTGGCCCTCTGCTTTCCTCCTATCCCAATGGATCCTGGCTTGATCCCATGTGCCATGTCCTGAGCCCCATACCAGTTGCATCTGTGGTGAACCTGCACAGAACCACTCTGTCTTTCAAATTAGAAAGCTACCTGAAGTATTCCTCTCTATGCTCATTAAATATCAAGAATTCTTTTCTGAGTAAAAGTCTTACTATAACCTTCTGGCTTCTCATAAATGACACTTTTAAAAGGTGTTTTATTTTCAGTTAACTATAAGCAAGGCAATTTCAATAACTACTTAATTTAAGACAATATTTTCTCAGAAATAGTATTCTTAATTACTTTTAAACTGAGGAAATCAATTCCCTTAAGGAGCAGTTTATAACTGACAATTTTAAGCTGACTTTGTTTTGAAGTCTCACGAAACCATTTGATCCACATGCACTTACTAATTTTATCCAAGCAAATTCTTCCCCTATAGACTTAACCTTTTGGCACCTGCTTCTTTCCATGTTGCCTCCTCCCCCACAGAGCTTTGGCATGTGCATTAGACCCGGACAACAGCAAAGGACACCAGGCATAGCCTCCTCCTATTCTCTGCAACTTGTCATGAACCCAGGCTTGTTTTCTCACCTGGACCTATAGATGTGTTCCTCTGGAGTTATGGCCACCTTAGCTGAGAAGGTGGCTGAGTAGAACCAGCCTAATCTGTCCTGGGTTGAATTGTGTCACCCCAAAATGTGTATGCTCATGTGTTGGTCCCCAGTGCCTCTGAAGTGACCTTATTTGGATGGTTGCAACTGTTAAGAGGAGGTTGTATTATTCCACTTGTGCATCACTGTGATGAAATACCTGACAGAAACAAACTTATGGGAGGAAAGATTTATTGGGGCTCATGGTTAGACGAGTTCCATTCACAGTGGTGGGGCAGATGTGGTGGCAGGGTAGGTGGTAGGGCCTGTGGCAGAAGACTATGCACCATGGCACATCAGGAGCAGAAAGTAACTATTGGAACCAGGGGCCCCTTGTAAAACCTCCAAAGGCCCAATCCCTGTGACTTATCTCTGTAAAGGTACATCCTACTTCCCAAGTTTCATAGTCTCCCAGCACAGCAACTTTGAGGGACATTTTAGATTTAAATCATAACTAAGGTCATACTAGATTAGGGTGGACCTTTATTTCTATATGACTGGGGTCCTTATAAAATGAAGAAATGTGATAAACAAGACACACAGGGAGAAGGCCATGCAAGGGTGAAGGCAGAGCTCAGGGAGATGTTTCTACAAGTCACAGAATGCCAAGGATGACTAGCACACTGCTAGAAAGTGGTGTGAAAGATTCTCCCTGACAGCCATCAAAAGGAACCAACCTCCCAACATTTTGATTTCAGACTTCTAGCTTCCAGAACTAGGAGAAAACTAATGTCTCTCACTTCAGGCCTCTTAGTTTGTAATACTTGGTGATGGCCACATTAGCAAATGAATACACTGCTACACTACTTTTCTGGGCCAGTTCACAATGAAAATGTTGGGTCTCCTAGGGTGAGTGCCAATAATCTCAATTTAGGACTTCTCTCATCTATTCCATATTGCAGGTTATCCATTCCTTTCCAATCTGCCCCAGCACACTTCTCCTTTGGCTTTCAACTCCTTCTTTCCCCTTTCCTGCTATGCCTGTGAGAACTCCTGGGTGTTAAATGAAACTGTCACTGGGGAGGATTAATGCATTTATCTGGAAATGTGCCAAGCTCAGTGTTCTGCTCTCAATAAATAGTTTTTGACTGACAGAATTAACAAATGACAGGCAAAACTATTTTTCCTACCCAATTTCAATGAAAAATGTGGACAGATATCTTCATTAGTATATTAATTCATTTGTCTATTGAGTCAGCAAACATTTACTTGGTGCCTATGTCATGCCAGGCACCATGTTTGGGGCTCAGAAAATAAATAAGACATAGTATGAGCTTTAAGAAGTTCATAGCCCAGGCCAGGTGCAGTGGTACATGCCTGTAATCCCAGCAGCTCTGGAGGCAGAGGCAGGAAGATCGCAAATTGGAGACCAAAGGTAGTCTGCATAATTTAGTGAGATTCTGTCTCAAAAAAGTAAAACAAATAATGGGCAGAGCATGCAGCTCAGTGGTCCAGCACTTGCAAAAGCATGCAAGCATGAAGCCCTGGTTACAACCACCAGTAATGCAAAAATACATAAATAAATAAATAAAATAATAAAATAAAATAAAATAAGAAGAAGAAGGAGAAGTTCATAGCCAGAAAGGGAAGGCAAGTCTATTACAAATAATAATAATAATAATAATAATAATAATAGTAATAATAATAATACAATGCAGAGACATACATGAACAAAGTGCCATGGGAGCATTCTCAGGTTGACTGACTATGGTAAGCAAAATCAGGCAGCTGTGCCCCAGCTGGGCCTTGAAGAGGTAATTCTGCACATGGGCTAGTTCAAATACACATGAACCAAGTGGCACTAAAGAAGATCCCATGGGACAAACACAGAAGAGTGAACAAGAGATTATATATGCGGCCAAGCTTGGTCCCATGGATTGCTCACAGGATGTTTGGTGATGCTTGTCTCCAGCCCTGGCAAGAAAATGGTCACATTTTCTGCCCTTTGTGAAAGCTGAAAAGTAAGAATTTGGTCTTTGCAAATGTTTGTAGTCTAAGGGTAAAACTGTTTTCACTTGAGATGAGAGGAAGATTCTTGCAGAAAGCAATGGACAACTGAGATAAGCATGCAAGGGGGGAGCTCATAAAGAATGGATGAGATTTTTCAAAGGAAACCTTTATTGTTTCCTGTATTATAGCACATTGTCTCTCAATATGATTAGTTATCAGTCTCAGTTATCCAAAACTGGTATGAAATAAAGCGTTTACGCAGTTATGCTTCATTGATGTCAGCCAGGGGAGCATGAAAATCTCCATGAAGGTGGGTAATTGATGTGTAAATCAGAGCTCAATCACTCTGTAATAGAAATGGTCCCACTGAAAATATGCTTGTTGAACACAATCATATGGAAGCCAGGGGGAGGGAAGGAGGAAGAGGCAAGAAGGCTTATTTATTAAAAATGATAATAATTGGCAATTTGTGCACTTTTCCCTTCAACAGAGGGATGCTGTCAGAAATGCTTGCAAGCAAGTTGTGACCAATATATTCCTATAGTTTCCTTCTGTTCTGACGAACTGTTTTTGTTTTATTGAAATGCATGGAGACCCTGTTGTGATGTTGAAAAAGCAAATTAAAAAAACATATTTATCTTTTGAAACATGACACATGTAAATTGTATTAGTGATAATGATTTGGTTAACAATGCCCTTTCTAGGTATGCTTGCTATTTTTTATTAAAATCCTTCCTGTCACTTTGCGTTTGCTCTCCAAAGAGCAGTGAATAAAAATGGACAACTCCTTACAATTTAGTACTTTAATATTTCATGTTTTAAACCAAACTAACTTATCATTATCATTGAGCAAATAACAGCTCCTTTTTCTAGCACTATCATAATCATTATCATTAGTACTAGTTTAAGTGCCATAATAATGTTTGATGGCAGATTTTTCTTCCCCTCTACCATCCTCATTGAAAAAAGAGAAAATTCTCTGCACCAAGTACTGCCATAGTACTTTTAATAGTCAACATTCCTGCTAATTACTATGAAAAGGTATGTGGTATCTTTTCTTCTTTCTTTTGGATCCAATGGGAGGACCAGGTTTTCCTGTGCACTTGGCATGGATCTCATAGATTTACCCACCAGTGCATAAGGTATTCTTGAGTCTTGCACACATGCACACAAACACACACACACACTCCTTACATACACAATATGCATGTTATATGTGACAGCACAGGAGCAATGCTGTTTGTTCAAATGTGCTCTGCTGTGGAGGTGAGGGGCCTCTGTTTACCTGCGGTCATCAGCTTAGCTTTGCATTCAAAAGTATGCTTATGCTGATTGCTTGCCTTCTATCTACCTGGGCTGGGATCCACATGTTCTCATCTTGACGAATATGCTTGTATCAAGCAGACTAGCTGCAGGTATTCATGTAGGAGCACTGAGCGGGTTAGGGAGAACTGAAAGTTCATTATCTGCAAGGCTTAGGTTTTATTTTACGAAGGTAAGTGGCTCACATAAACATAAATAAATGGATGAATCTGGGGCATACCAGATTTAATTTTTAATTTTTTTTTTGCTTCTCTTTTGAAAAATAATAGACTCTTCCATTTATGTGGTCTTTTCACTTCACTACACTCTTATTTACACAGATATGATTTTATATGAGACTTGCAACAATCCTCAAAAATAAACCAGACTGGAACTTTGATCTCCCATTTCACAGATGAAGGCACTGAGTCCCAGAAGGGCATGTCATTCAGGTAATGAGGGGCAAAACCAGACTATGGAGGCAGGTTGTGTAAGCCCAGGTGCAGTTTTCTTTCCTTCTATACCACCTAATTGCAAAATGTTTTTTAAATTCTTTTCATCCAGAACATGGGGAAAGTCCCTAGGTGTTAGCCCAAGGGGGATTCACTTTAAGGTTTTTGGAGAATAGATTTTTGTGGGTCATGATCATTAAATGATTATCAAATAAGTCATAATTGTGCCTTGATAGCAGACAATGAAATGGAAGGACATACAGCGTGGACTTTTGGAAGGAGGGGGTTGCATGGTGGAAAGACCTCTGAGAGTTACAGATTGTGTGACCTCAATGGAGTCCCTGGACTACTCTGAGGCTAAGTCTCCTGCAGTACACAGTTCATCTCTACTCTCATAACCTCAAAATAACTCTTATCCAAAGCAGCAAAAAATGAAGGAAGATGAGAAGACAAATAGTAAGGGAATTATCTAAAATGGCACTGTCTAGCAAGGTAGCCCCTACTCAACATAACCACTTGAATAGTGCTGAATCTGAATTGAGATGTCCTGTAAGTGTAAATTAGTGTGCCGCTGTACCACTCTCACAGCCAATCCTGTCAGATCTTGGAAGTGAAGCAGTGTCAGGCTTGGTAATACTTGGATGGGAGTCCGCCTGGGAACATCAGGTGCTGTAGGCTTGGGAGAAGGACACAGCAACCCACTCCCAAAAAACAATCCACCATTGAAAAGCCTATGGATAGCAGAGAAGCATTAACAATACTGTTTTGCATGTTGTACTTAGGGTTGCAAGAATCAGACACAGACTTGACGACACGGGAACAAGGGTAAACTGCCCTTTGGATTTCAAAGATTTGCTATGTTAAAATATTAAATATAGGGTTAATAATTTTATATGAGACTCCATATTGAAATGACTTTTGCAGAACATTAGTTAAGTAAAACATACAAATTATATCTGTTTTTTGTACACTTTCTTCCCAGGACCAGTAGAAAATATGAACTTACATATGTGGCTTGTGTTTGTGCCTCACCTCGTATTTGTATTCAGCAGAGGTAGCCTAAAAGAGAGATTTTCTAGATCTACTTAGTAAGCCACTTACAGCTTAAACAATATTGGTCTCAGTGCTGTGCCTCTGGACAATAAAAGATTTTGTGCCTTTGGGTTCATTGTAACAGTCTAAGCTATGTGGCTGTTTTATTATCTCTCGTTCTCTCTTCTCATTTGTCCTCTCAATCCCATTTTCATCTGGACCTTAGACATGTATTCCAGTGTTTATTTTTAGGACCACCCTATTATCTAATTGCTGAATTGTTGATCAATAGTACGTGAGGTGTTGAGCTCTGTTTGTATAATATGTTTAATAAGCTTCTACTCAAAGTACCATATGGAGGCACTGCATGGTATATTATGAGCATATTAATGCTAAGACTCAATTGAGTATCACTGGTGCATAGTAAACTAGAAAAACAAAATTATGCCAAGGAGTTGCTGAATATCATAGTCCCTAATATTATTAATGAGCATTGCAAATAGTGTGCTGGTGTGTATGAGCTGGTGCATGCCCTTCTCTGAACTATCCCAAGATGCTAAGCATTGTTCCAGGCTTCACGTGAATGTCCTTTGATAAGATGAAGGTATTTTTCAGGCACAGAAACAAAAGAGAATAATACATAATCGAGAGGCACAAGTTACAATAACTGTGTCTTTAAATGGAAACTTCACGTACTTGTGAAGCCTTTTATGTGTTTTTATTTCAAGGTGCTTATAGTAGCTGGGAATAATTTGGATTCCCATAAGACACCGGCAGGTTTTTTTTGTACCTGTTTCACATGCATTTCACACATTACTTGTGGCACTCCTCAGTTTACTGATATTTTCTTGGAAAATTACCAGCCAATCTGTAGCAAACTGAAACTGTGTTTGTTAATATAAAACAATCATTGATTAGCACATACTGTTCATGCCAGATGAATCAGCAGCTTGCAAGGATGAACCATTTTCTCACAGTAACGCATCATTCACATGCTCTGATGGATGCATTCATTTGCTGATGGGCACCTTGACATACAAGAGCACAGGCTTATCCTCTGCAGCACTTCACATGCTTGTTCCTTGGCACACAGTGTGCTCAACAAGAATGTAGTCAAATGAACAATTTACCATGATTAGTTTGGTTTCATTTGTTAATTACAGATTCAACAAGAATTGAATGCCGAAGCTTTTCAAGTATCAGGTACCCATTGATCCACGGCCCTCTGCATGCTCAAGTAACACTGGAAGTCTAATATAATTTATTGTGACTTAGAGCACTGATTGGCTAGAGGGATTATACTCCAATAAATGATGGCACTGTCATTGAATCCACCTATAATTACTTCCATTCATCATAATGTATGATCCAATGCAGACTGGGAAGAAAAGAGATGATCTACTTAAAGCTTCAGCTGTTTCAAATTCCAGTGTGTCCCTAAGTTAATGGATGTTGAATATTATGCTGATGTCTATGCTGTGTGGCACTAGATGGATCTTAAGAGAATTATATATACATACACTCATATATATTGCATGCATGCAGATTTCATGCAGCTCAATAATCAATGGCTGCCTGGTGGGCTTGGATGCCTCCATGAAAGGAGATGGAGAGACTCTGCCCACCCTGGGCCAGGATAAAGAATCCTTAGGAATGGTGGGTCCACCACTATTCTTCTCCCCCCTCAAAGCAAATGGAATCTTCGATTCCCTGTGAAGTGGCCCTACCCTGAGCACAGTGACACACAGCAACATTGTATCCCACTTGCTAGTTCCTGCAGTGCCCAAACTCTTGTGACTCATTGTCCTTGAGGAAGCTTTGCTTGACACTCCACCTTCCATCTAAGCCATTCAGAGTCTCTGGCTCGACTCCACACACTCAGCAGTTCCTCCTCAACCTCACTCATTCCTTCTGGGGGATCTGGTGACTTACTCTTCTCCCTGTATCTGACTGAATTCCTTGAGGAAGTTACTGAATCAGTTTCCTAGGGTTGCTGTAGTAAATTACTCCAGAAAGGATGGCTTCTAACAATGCAAACTTCTACTCTTTCAGCTTTGGAGATCAGGAGTTTGGAATAGGGCTCGCGGAGTTAAAATCCAGGTGGCTTCTAAAAGCTCAAGGGGGCTTCTTGGAGCTTCTTGCTTTGCTTAGCTGGTGGTGCTGTCTCCATCTTCATGGCTAGCAGCATAGTATTTTCATGTCTGGGTCTCCTACCTCCCGCTTTTACTTTGGTCATCCCATCCCCTTCTCTGACTGATCCTCTTGTATCCCTTTTATTAGGGCTCTCCTGGCTGTACTGGGCCTATCCAGATAATCCAGAGTAATCACCTCAGCTCAAGATCCTTAACTTAATCACATCTACAAAGTCCTCTTTGCCTTGTAATGTATTCACAAGCTTTGAGAATGAGACATAGATAACTTTGGAGGGGACATTTTATTGCTTAATACAGGTACAAAAGTGTATTTGCTTTTGTCCTCCTAGTGCCTAAAACCATTATATGACCTGTGGTAGGACTTCAAAGTATTTCCTGAGGTGAATGACTTCACAAAAATGATCCCTTGAAGCTTCCAAATATCTCTTCAGAGCACTGCACACACAAACAGTGCCTGACAGTGCCCAGTGGGTTGAGGCAAGGCAGGGAGAGTCTGAGGGCCTGTAAGCTCCCACCCACACCTGCTCCATCATTTATGCCCACTTCAGCTGTCTAAGGCTGATTTTTGTCCACAGCCAGTATCTCTAGGGATTGCCTGTTGGAGTTGGATAGCTTTCTACATGTTACTTATCCCTATCCTTGGTGTTTTGAAGAGAAGGGACTAGATCTTTGACAGAAGAAAAGAAGAGATTTAAGGTATTCATACTCAGTGAAACTAAATAAAAACAACCATGAAAAACTGACCAGGAGAATATGCTTTCCATTTATATGCAGGTAGCTTAAGAGACTGACACAAGACACTTAAATTACCTCAAATATCTAGATGCTCAATTGCTAAAGATAAGTGGAGTTACACTTGCCCTGTTACACTTTACTTGAGCACAATAATCAAAGATAGATTTGTCATGTTTACATATTACAGTAGTGTGAAATCTATGCATGCTCATTGATAAAACCCTGCACATTAACCCATCCATTTTATTGATTACTAAGTTGGTTCAATGCTATTACAACATTAAAGATGACAGTATATCTCCCAACAAAAGTAGAATTATCCAGAAAGGTACCACACACCTGTGAAACACAAACTAGGAACATGAAAATAGGAGAAAATTGAGTATGAAAAGAAGTTTCAATCAAAGGGTCTTTAGAAGGTGTCAAGATCAAAGCTGCCATTTTCCATTATGGGGAAGATCAAGGACATGGAGGGAAAGTGGACTGCCTAACATCATCCACTCCATCACTGACATGACTTGGACCAGAGCCATGGTCTCCTGACTCTTCATTTAGTGTTCTTTCCTCCATAACATCCTTTGGTGTTCTTGAACCCTATTCAGTGCTGTCAGCTTATGGGTTTGGAGAGAAAGGGAAGGTGGAAGAGAAAGTGAAAAGAGTATTCTTTTACCACAGTGTTTTTGAACAGGAGATTGGACAGATAAAAAGAGTTTGGGAAGTTTCCTTTAAAATGTTGAAGAAGGCCAGGTGCAGTGGCACAAGCCTATAATCCCAACAACTCAGGAAGCTGAGGCAGGAGGATCACAGGTTCAAGGCCAGGGGTAACCTGTGTGATTTAGCGAGACTCTATTGTAAAATAAAAAGTGAAAAATGGGCTAGAAGTGCAGCCCAGTGGTAGAGTGCTTGTAAAGCTTACGTGAGACCCTGGTTCAACCCCAAGTACTACATAAATAAATAAATAAGTAAAAAATAAAATGTTCCTGAATCACTAAAAGCTAAATAGGACTTACTGTCTGCAAGCAATCCACTCTATGTGAAAAGGCTGTAGTATGCCAGACTGAGTGGGATTACTTTAGGAAAGAAATAACTTGGAAGTCTTCCAAGGAAAGCCCATGGTTTGGCACATGGCAGAGAGATTTATTAAATAAAGAAGGATATGGAAACTAAATGGCCATGTGATTGACAGAATGCTTTCTTTGTAACTTGTTGTCCCCATATTATCTTGTAGGCACCACTGGAGGCTACAAAACCAATGATATGTCTGAATAGTAGGATTGAGTGAATGTCAGTGGGGGGTGGGTAAATGCATGCATGCAAATGTGCACCCTCAAGTTACAGATGAGTCATATTGATATTCAAGTATCACAGAGTGGAAGAGGCCACAGGAGTCAAACAGGTAAACTCCATTTGATATGTAAAATCCTCTTTCTGGGAAGGGTTAAGAGCACTTTCAGGGAGCTCATTACCTCTCCAGTTGGCCCAATCACCCCTTTGTGAACCGGGTGAGAAAGGGCACTGTATTGAGTCCTTTCACCTTTTGGTTCTACACCTGAGGCTTGACAGCATTCAGACTGGTATTTACTGTGGCTTTTTCTTTGTAGCACTCTTAGAATGTTGACTTTGAAGATTTTGAAAGGAACTCAAATTTCATCCATTTGCACTCCTCTATTTGCTACATCATTTCCACAGAATCTAGGGATGATAGCTCCAGAAGTTTCCCCATTATTTATTTGTATATCTACACATAGATCAACCTCAGGTAAGCACATGTGGGTGTCTTCCTAGGGATGATAAAGCCCTGGGTTAGAATTGAAGATGTGGGTTTTGTGACAGGAGTATGAAGGGAATGTAAAAGCATTCCAAATTAAGATGGCATTGCTTGTGTTAACATAAAAAAGGTAAATAAAGCTAGGAGGTTAGGATGGAAGCATTCTCACACATGATTTCCTGATAGTAGCTATCACAAAAAGATGCTGCTGGGCCGGGTATGGTGGTACACACCTGTAATCCCAGTGCCTTGGAAGGCGGAGGCAAAAGGATCACAAGTTCAAGACCAGAGGCAGTCTGCATAACTTAGTGAGACCCCGTCTTAAAAAATAAAAGTAAAAAATGGGCTGGGGCACGGCCCTGGGTTCAACCCCCAGTACTGAAAAAAATAAAAAAAGATGCTGCCATGTAGGGATGCTGCATAGAGAGGAAGGGAAGAGACATGGCTCTGAGACTGCATGGTTCGAGGCTAATCTGGCCCACCTCAAGTCCTGAGGCACACCTAGAACCTTTTTGTGACTCACTGCAGCTCACTCAGCTTGAGTCCATGAATGGCTCACTGTTGGCACATGGCCCCTAATGGCTCGCCCATGACACACCCAGCTCAAGCTTTTGGGGTCAAGCACATGAAGTCAAGCCCATGAGGTTGAGGCAGGATGGTCCCTGCCCAATGCAGCTAGGGTATGTCCGTCCTCAATTTCTTGCCACATAATATGACCCGATGTCATCTGATTGGTTGACTCAAAACATCATCATGATGTCACAGATTCTGATTGGCTAGCCAAAAAAGCTTATAAGCACAGTGCAGAATTAGAGTCAAGTTCTTCAGGATAAAGCTGAGTTCTACAAGAGTTCTGCAAGAGTCAGGCAGAAGTTCTGTAGGAGCTCTGCACAGGAATAAAGTTGAGTTCTACATTGTTCCCAGAGGGTGTATCTCCATCAACTCAAGACTAGTGGGTTTTACACGTAGGGTTCCAGAGCCCCACACTACCAGAACCACAAACTTGTACACTGCCACCTTATACATTTTTTGTACTTCTACAAGGACATCGGGCTGGGATTTAGCTCAGTTGGTAGAGTACTGCTCTGCAGTCTCTGAGGTCCTGAGTTCATTCCCAGCACCACAAAAATGGGAGAAGGACCTGGCAATCCACTCCCAAGGCAATCCTGAAACAATCAGCTATTGAACACTCTATGAGGGTCACTATGAGTCAGACATGACTTGACGGCACCTATCAACAACAACACAAGGACATCTGCCCACAACTGTCTGTTCAACCTCAGGGAGACACCACTCTTACTATGCATTATCATGGCCAAGAATTATTGTTTGAAAATATCTAACGAAATCACCCTCATTTTTGCCTTTATAAACATCCCCTTGCCTCATCAGCTCCTTTGAATAAGCCTCAAGTTTACTGTGCAACACATATCCCCATTGCAATACTCAGCTATACCCACTGCAATGCTGTTGCCAAACAAATATCTTTATTCTTTGGGGAATTCTTTCTGTTTTTTAGCATATCTTAATTCTACAAAATAATGGGTTTCATTATGACATTATCATACATGTGGTCTGAGGGTGTGGCTCAGTGATAGAATGCTTATAAAAGCATTTGTGAGGCCCTGGGTTCAGTTCCCCAGAACCACAAAAAAATGTATACACACATATATAGCATGCTTTGATCATATTTATCTCCCATTACCCGTATTTACCTTCCCTCCCTATCCCCTCTGGTCCCCTTTCTATTTCCTAATAGTCCCTCTTCAACTCTCATGTCTTTTTGTATCTAGAGTCCACATATGAGAAAAAAATATGATATTTGTCTTTTTGAGTCTGGCTTATTTCACTTAACATGATGATGTCCAGTTCCATCAACTTTCTCTGTTGTTTCACACTGACAGTTTCCATCACAGATCTATCACTAACTAGCTTGGTGACCTTGAGCAAATCACTTAACTATTTTGGGCCTCAGTTTGTTTACATGTAAAACATGAGATTGTACTGGATAGCTTCAAGGGTCCTAAACAATTCTTCCATACTGGGATTCTATGATTGCATTCATTTATTTTGTAACGTCCCCTATCTTCCACCCCTGAGCCAGCCCAGCTCATAGCATGCTTAGGGTGGGTTACCGATAGCCTCACTAACTTCATTATCACCCACATTACTAGATGGTGTCATGTACAAGCCAGCTTTCTCCTAAGTATCTCAGTAACAGTGACAACAATGATCAGCCAGTATACAAAACTTACAATACCATGCAATCCAACATGCAAGTAAAGGCAAGGTAGAACTGCATGCTTAGCAGTGTTTATATTTCAAAATGCATTGCTTGGGCTGCCCCAATATTAGATAAACCCCAATTTTCTGGGTATAATGACTACTATTCTGTAATTCCAAGTCAAAGTGTATCGTATTTTGAATTCTACACTTCCAATCTGTTGCCTAGTATAAATATTATACTATATAATGTGTAAATATTAAATTTTAACTTTAACAAGTTGAGTCACAGTCATTGGAATTCTGCCAAGACTCTAACACTTTTTCATTATTTCCAAAGAAAGACCAATTTAAGCAATGCAAACCAGTTCCAATTCACTTCAAAATTTGGCTTAATGTCAAAGAAAAATTTAAAGAAATTCTGCTTAAGCATTAAACATGAAGGTATTCATTTGATTATTAAGTTAGCATCCAAATTCAATAGAAATTACTTTGGGGATCTCTCACTACTGGGTTCAAAGGCCAGTGAAACACAAAATGATGGCTGTATTTCAAGAGAATCCCTCTCCTTATGAGGTAGGCTTTCAAATAGAGACCAAGACACAACACTATTAATTAGTGCCTTACTTGTTCTCTTATTATTTGAGGGCATGACTCTGGCATGTGATCCTAGTGACCTCGCAGGTATCTGACTAGGCAGAAACTTGAAGTATAGCTGACCTAAGCCTTGGTGGAATGCCTTGTGATCTCCCAAAACACAGGAGGATTCCAGGCCTCTCAGGAGCTGTTCTAAGGTTATCTCCTATTCACTTCTATCACCTCCAGAAGACTGTCATGAGAGAGTTTCTCATTAATTTCTGGGTTCTTTCCTATGCACCTCCACCTCACCACACACTCCTTACAATGGAGCTATGAATAGAAAAGTTGCTTAGCTGTGGTCTGGAATGAACTTCTCAGCAATGAGATATCCCACAACTTAACGTACGGTTATCTGGTCCCTTTTGTTTCCCCAGTACATGTCCTAGTTTGGCACATTTTTCTCTGTACTGTATAAGTACTGAACTGTCTGAATCTAACAGTGTCTGGCTGTATCATTTCTAGTTGGATCAGCTGGACTTTGGCCTTGTCCTTGTCTTCTATGTGCAAGTTTGACAGCCATGTATATGTTATCCCTTTTCTCTAAAAATCTTCTTAAAGAGAGGTTATGTAAAATCAAGAACTTTTTTCTCTTTCTTTCATGAGTTTAATGAGAAACATTAATAGAGCCTCACTACATTCTTAGACTGAGTAGGGATTTATTTCCTTCGGGGTACAGCTTTCTTAGTGGTTAATTCTTTAGGGAAAATAACCCTTCAGAACCCTGAACCCAAACATAAAGGGAGAAAACGCCCCAGAGATTGATGAGTCACCTTGGGAAGATGGCAAGATACTTCTTCCCCTGAGCTAGGAAGTGAGAAAAGAGCTAAAATTCACAGGTACCTGGAAGCAAAAGAAGCACTGTGACAGGTGGAGAAGAAGAAAGATCGTGAAACTCCTACCAAATGGTCAAATAGTCTTGACTTCTTAGAGAAACACAGAATGGATTCTCCTCATCTCCTCCCTTCTTGAGTGAGAAGGACCTTGGTTCACAGAGAGAATGGAAAGTTTCATAGCTGTGGAAGAAATGTCAAGCTGAACCACAGAGTTGCTGAACAGCTATGAGAAAGGACCAGAATAGGTTAGCAAGGATGACTACTCTGGATTCCACCAGCAGCTTTTCTTGTCTCTCTGCGCTGAAAGTTAAGCAAAAAAAAAAAAAAAAAAAAAAGCAGACATGATGGTAGGCTAGCTGGGGACAGTAATGGTACAAAAGTGGGGCAAGAGAAGTCATAGTCTGAAAGATCCATTCCTGGAGGGAGTGGTGGGAGGTGCTGCCCAAGAGAAATATTCTAACCCTTCTACACATGGGAAGGAATGATGGCGCCAGGAGGCTTCAAGTTGTCCCACACCCCAGAAACCACTGGGGCCTGCATGCCGGTGCTTCCCACCTGCAAGCACATTCAGTGCTTCCCACCTGCAAGAATGAGGGAAGTCTTTGGAAGAAAACACAGAAGAGCAATAGTTCCCTAAATGTTCTACAATTGCACAACGAAGAGAAAAGCAAATGCTATTTGCTGTATCTTTTCAGTCATTGCTGCCTTCATTTACCCAGAAAATCACAAGCAAATAACCCTGGTGTGGGCCCAGGGAAGGACTATAACATCTCCTGGAAATGGCTAACTATTGGGCTTCCTCCCTCATGAAGGAGCCTCACAGACCTGCACAAAGGTCTCTAAAGAAAATAAACTTAATTGGTAGCCCTGACCGGGGAAGCCCTGGCAAGTCTCTTGGCAGGGAAAATTTCTCTGGTGAACAAGGCAACATAGAATGTGTTGGCTTCAAGGGAAGCAGAATATACTCACAATGCTGTTGTGTACTTGTTGAACAATCACTGGGGATGTTTTGCCTAAAAAATACAACAATCAGGGCATGTAGGGCTCTGTCTTTCAATTTCTGAAGGGCAGTCCTGGTGGAGATGGAGTAGACATCCTAGGAGGCCCACAGGGGAGAAGGTTCAAACAGGGAGAGTCTGGTTCCACACAAAAGTTCAGCAGTTGTTGATTCAAATACCAGATAGAGAATGGGACCAGTGCCAGATAAACTTGGGAAGGCTTCTCCAGTTAAAATTCTGATTTTCACACTTGATGAGGACAGCATGAGCCATATTCACTTGAAAAGGTACTCATATTCCATCAAAACCTTCCTCACAATTTTGGGAGGGTCCAGTAGGTTGGCCTCAGCCCCAATGCTCCCACCGTGAAGAGCTTGGTATCAGATCATCATTCTTGCAGTGGAGTTGATTCTCCAGTATTGGCGAAACCTCACTTATCAAATTCTGGATCAATCTGTCTTTTGTCTTCAGAACCACATAATAGGATTTTAATTAAATTGCAAACTTACATATTATCAACTGGAAATTAATAAACAATTAGTTTCAATCAGCTAATAGGAAGAGATTTAATCATGCAATTAATCAAATATTTGACTTTTTAACATTTGATTCATTAAAGTAAACTAATAATTTGCCACTTGAAAGCATGTAAGGCTTTATCTCAAACTTTTAGGAATGTTAGTTGCTGTTCTGATCATGTTGGAAGCACTAATA
>VMDO01030953.1:0-20647 GCA_007922755.1 Pedetes capensis
GAGGAGGAGGAGGAGGAGGAGGAGGAGGAGGAGGAAAGAAAAAGGAGGAGAGTGATTGAGGGAACCTGAGGAAATGACATGGCTTGTACTTAATACAACACTTCTTTTCCCTAAGATCGTATTTGGCCACATCACACATGGGACTTTCTCCCCATCTTCCCACAAGGATTTTCCCCATATGACCACAGGTCTCTTTGTTGTTCTCCCTGATACCAGTATTCGGGAGTATGGTATTCTCTGTTTCCTGTCTCCCACTTGGCAGTCACCCTCTTTCTCTGATGTTTTAGGGTTTGGCAACTTCCTTGCCGTGCAGGATCTCCCTTGCCTCAGGTGGATAATTAGGGTCTTGTCCCTAAATAAACCTTTCCTCTCTAAGAGAAATAAAAACGTTGGTCATTAAGAAAATATACTTATCCCTACCTCATCACCCACACAATCTACCCTGGGATTATTACCTTTATTTTTCAAATTTTCCTCCCCTCTCCACATTTCCACAGATAGAAATCACTTTATGTTGCGGAGTAGCTGTGAGGCTCAGGTCTGGTGAGGAGGAATTGAGACTGAGAATTATTTTCCAATCTAACTTTCCTCTTCATGAATCCAGGTTTGGAACTTGTGGCCAGTGGAGAGGTTGTGTAAAGGAAAGTGAAATCTCAGGGTAGGCAAAGGAAACATGGCAACACCAAGTAGAAAGGCAGGGAGTGTTTCTGAAGGAGGAGTGTAAATCAAGGGGTTCTTTTTTTCCCTTTTATGAGAGGCCACCTGGATGGCCAGGGTGCTGCCCTGGCCGTGATGTTGTGAGAAATAACAATGGAGACTGCAGGATGTCGCCGTGCAAACACTCTTTCAAGCAGGAGGCAGGGGCTGCTCGGAGCCAGTCCTCAGACCCTGCCCTGGCTTCCTCCAGTCCCCATCCTCCTCCCCTCCCCACCTCTACTGGTGTCTTCACGTGATCCTGGTCCAGCCCGGAGGGTCCCCAGACACCTGGCTGAATGATAAACACAAATGACTGTGGTGGTCCTATCAGCCGGAGCTCTTTGTAAAAGACCTGCTGATCTATAGCCCTGGCTGCGATTGATTTCCCAGATCACCCCCCACGTACATACTGACAGGCATGGAAATCTGCCTGACGCTGTCCTTCCCTGCCACGGTTGTAAGGTCTCCAGTAGTCACCGGCTGGGAGGAACACACCTCCACGTTGCCTCTGGAGTCGGTTACAAATCAAACACCATGCTTACATACTCTTACATTTTGAAAAGAACACTTTGCAGTGATTAAACATTTATGCATGGCATACTCTCACAACCCCAATGATTTATTTGGGTTTTATAACTTATAGTAAAATATAAATTCTTTCCCAGTGTGACATTAAAATATATATCATAGAAATATATGTTTATATGTAATTTATTTTCCCTGAGTATGGGGTATCCAAGATGCTGGATGAAAAAAAAATGTATCTGTTTTCCTGTGTGTTTGCTTTTTATTTTTAATGGTGTCCATAAATCCTGGGAAC
The DNA here is from genome assembly GCA_007922755.1 of Pedetes capensis. NCBI lineage: Eukaryota > Metazoa > Chordata > Mammalia > Rodentia > Pedetidae > Pedetes > Pedetes capensis. Next base: position 1,517 of record VMDO01030953.1, read on the forward strand.
TCCTTCTTGGACCACTAGGCTCTTTCAATGGAAGCATGTTTTCACTGGGATTTCCACATTCATAATTATCCCTCTCATTTCTCTGCCATGAGAAGACAAGCTGGTATTTCATTGCTTTGGGGAAGTTAATAATATGGTAGGCAAAACATCAGGAAAAATTATAATGAATGAAGCTATACAAATCAGAGGGAAACACACGCTGCTGTTCTAAAATGTTCCTGTAATAAATCCTGGACATTTCAGTATAGTCACACGTAAATAGCTCCTTAATGCAAAAACACTCAATTAATTAAATGTAATACTCTATATAAGTTTGAAGGAGCTCTAAATAGAAAAATGGCCAAATAATGGTACTTGAGACCACAGACTAACGGTTGTTCAGCTCAGATATTCTAAATTCCTCAGCTGATCTCAGACTAAAATGAGACCTGTCCACACCTCCCTTTAAAAGAAGGACATATATAGTTAATAATATTATTGGCTCCTTATTGACTCCTTCTTTAGTGCATAATGATCGCGACTCACACCCAGACTTGAAAAAAACCCGACATTTCTGGTATTAAATTCCTATCTCCTGGGATGCCTTGAGAGCAGGGGGTTGAAGAGTTCTGTTTTCTCCATTATTTCCAATTTATGGATGCCTGGGTTTTATTATCCTCCTGTTTCTCTTAAGTTTCTTGAACCATTTTTTATATGGTGCTTAAGGGGACACATCTCACCTGAGTGATATTTTGTAATCCCTAAATAGCTACTTCTTGACTGTGACTCTGAAAATACTTCTAATAGACAGGCAAACTTTCTGAGAAGTGAAAAGCCTTTTCTGACACCAGGCTGGGTCAGGTGGCTGTTTTATGTGTTTTTGTATCCTCATGCCTTACCCTGTCCCCCTGTTCACCATATTTTAGTGAAGGCAGTTTTCAGTGTATCTGTTCTTTCTACATGTTTGCAATTGTATCTCTTCCATCTTTGTGGCCTTAGCACTAAGATTTGTAGCCTGGCACAGAGAGGTGTTCAGTTTATTTCCTGTAGGAACTCATTTATTCACCTATCCATCCATCCATCCATCCATCCATCCATTCATTCATTCATTCATTCATTGAGCAGACATCCATTAGGTAACTATTCCTTGTCTGGTACTGAGTCAGACACTGGAGAGCTATGATAAGGCAGAGACTAAAGGGTCCTTTGGAACTTTGGGTCCACTATATTTTTATATGTTTAGGCAAACTAAAATAATGTTACAAAAGGAAAGACCTTAGAGATTTGCTCTTCTACTCCTTCATGGTCTAACAGGGAGACTTAAACCTGAGTAAGGATGCATCTTATTTTTAGTGTCAGAAACTGACTAGCCCTAAAATTTTACTCTTACTGTTTCCTCCCAAGTCATGTGCTCTCTACTTACTACCTCTTAATTGTGCAAGAAACACTCATAAAAACTGTGTAACTGTCATGAACAGGTGAGAGGCTCCACAGGCCTCTGAAAAGTGTTGTTTAGCCACTTTTCCTTTTACAGAAACCAGAAAAATCAAATCCTTACTACAGAAGCAAAAACTAATGGTGGAAGTAATAGCTCTTGATATTAAGCTTAATGCATGAAATGGTTAGATGTTTAAGAGCCACGGAATAATTTTTCATGAGGTAAAATAAAGGAAGGAGGGTTTGTATAATCCAGTTTTGCTATGTTAACAGAAATCTCCTAAATCTCAAAAGCTGTTGTTGTTGTTAGGTGCCATTGAGTCAGTATCTGACTCATAGCGACCCTCACAGGGCTTTCAATGGCTGACCATTTCAGGATTGCCTTGGGAGTGGATTGCCAGGTCCTTCTCCCATTTTGCGATGCTGGGAATTGAACTCGGGACCTCAGAGACTGCAGTGCAGTGCTTTACCAACTGAGCTAAATCCCAGCCCCAAAGGCTATAGGAATGCATATCTATTTCTTAGACGTTGGCATCTGAAGGTCAGCTGCTGTCCAAGAACTGGGATGAAGAAGCAGCTTTTTTGAGACCAGCTTAAACTGTGGTGGAGAGGAAAGGGCAAGAAGGAGGTTGCAGAAATCCCAGCAATGGCTTCTCCATCTTTAGTCTAGACACAGCAATGTTCCAATTCAACATTCAAGTGACATGCCAAGGGCTCCCGGATGTCCACCTTCCATGGGAGGCACCGCGTCATGGCTGTGGTGGAGATGGGTAAGGAAAGGGGAGAATGTTCTATTGGTAGGAAAGGAAGGAAGACTTGCTATTGTTAGGAACAGCACCTCCACCCATCCCAGAAGGACAGAGTGTTTGAGAGCTGGAGGGATGTGACCTGTCACTTGTTCTTCACCTGCCCTCACTAGCTTCATCCCTCCCCCTGCGGGTGGACGTCTGCTCTTCTTTTGGACAAATATGGACAACTGAAGGGAAAAGGTTAGTTTCTCATCCCTCCGTGTGCTCATGACCTTGATGTCCTATGGCCCTGACCACATCTTGCTGTGCTCTCTCCAGACAGAGCCGTCTTCCACACTATTTCCCATGAGTCTAGCACCATCTCAAACATAGCGTGTGGGCTTCCCTGACATGCCTGTGCTTAAAAGATAGCTGGCATGTTTGTGAGTAGGAAATGGCCTTAAAGGAACTGCACTGTGGTCATAGGGGATAGAAACAAGGTTCACAGGTGATTTTAAAAACAAAGACCCATATTTTCCTGTTCTCTGCACTATGAAATTGCTTCCTATGGGACTATCTTTATGGAATTCCCCTTTTATTGGGAACCCAAACACAAAAGAAGCAGGCATTTTTTCTACATATATTTTTTGTGGTGCCAAGTTAGTATTTAAATGCCCTGAGGTACTCAGAGGAAAAATCACCCCCCAAAATTGTTATCACACTGCCTCGTATATGGTCAGTCTCTCGTAGATTTTTTAAAACTAATTTGCATATAAGTAATGCATCTACTTGGATAGTCTGACACCCCCTTGGTAGGAAGAAATAAGACAACATAGGCACTTCTGGGGTTGGTTCCATTTCATATCCATATAAAACAGAAAGCAATCTTGAAGTTTAGTAATAACTCAATAAGATGCACTGTGGCTATTAAGCATGTTCTGAGCGTCTGGGTGACTCTGAATTTGAAAACCCAGATATCCAAGGATCTGTCTTCGTGAGACTCTGACAGCTATAACATCATTCAGGAAGTTTCCAAAATACACAATACTTCAAGTCCTGCCTACTAATGGGAGGTCGAGGGCTATATTTATTGAATTCTTTATCCCTTATTCTAGCACAAGTCCTTGAACACCAGCCTCTCAGAGTTAATATTCTTTCTTTTGCCTTAGGTGCTGTGATGGCTAATTTTGATTGTCAACTTCCTTGTATTTAGAAGCACCAAGGAGATTAGCAAAGTGTACCCCTGGGTGTGTCTATGAGGACATTTGCAGAGGATTAAATAAAGTGGATAGACTCACCCTGAACATGTTGTTGTTGTTAGGTGCTGTCGAGTCGATATCCGACGCTCATAGGGTTTTCAATGGCTGATTGTTTCGGGATTGCCTTGGGAATGGGTTGCCAGGTCCTTCTTCCATTTTTGCGGTGCTGGGAATTGAACTCGGGACCTCAGAGACTGCAGCGCAGCGCTCTTCCAACTGAGCTAAATCCCAGCCCCACTCTGAACATAGGTGGTGCCATACCATAGCCTGGAGGCCTGCATAGAACCAAAGGAGCAAAAGGAGAAAGCCAGCCCAACACAAGCATTCCCTTTTTCTCTGTTCCCTTGTGGCCATGATGTGAACTACTCTGTTCCGCCACGTCCTCCCATCCGTGATGGCCTGACACCTCTCAAATCTTAAGCCAAATAAATCTTTCCTCCCTTAAGTTGCTTCTGCCAGATGATTTGATCACAGTCATCCTAAATCCCAACTAATACAGGTGCTTTGCAGTTTAAAGTGATACTTATTTTAGGAGGAGGAATGAAAGCAAGAAGAAAAGAATAAAGTGGGTAAACAGATGGGTAGGAGAGAGCAGAAGGAAAAGGATATAAAGAGGAAAGGAAAAGGATGGAGAGGCTGATTGTTGAACTCAGTGAATAAAGTTCTAAATATAAAATGAGTCGGATACGACTCAACAGCACATTCTAAGTATAAACATGTATCTATGTGTAAGGAGGGGCTGGGATTTAGCCCAGTGGGTAGAGCGCTGCCCTGCAGTCTCTGATGTCCCGAGTTCAATTCCCAGCACCACAAAAATGGGAGAAGGGCCTGGCAATCCACTCCCAAGGCAATCCCGAAACACTCAGCCATTGAAAACCCTATGAGGGTAGCTGTGAGTCGGATACCGACTCGACGGCACCTAACAACAACAACATGTGTAAGGAGGAAAAAGAGAGGATGAGGCTGAAAGAGAGGGAAAGAAGGAGGGAAGGAGGGAAGGAGGGAGGGAGGGAGGGAGGGAGAGAGAGAGAGAGAGAGAGAGAGAGAGAGAGAGAGAGAGAGAAATAAAGAGATGGAGGATAAAATGTAACCATAAGCTCTTCCTCTAGTAAGTTAACCTTCCCCAGGTATCAAGATGATAAAAAGAAATAAACTCCAATTTATCAAAGACTCCTTGCTTTCTAAGTAACCTTCCACATGTTTTACATCTATTACCTTACTAAATTTCTGCTTTCTGATGCAAGTGTCACCGTCTTTTCCTAGGGGCCCTGGGAGTGGGGGTTACCAGACAGAGAGAGCTAGTGACTGGTGAGGCTTGGCTCAGTTACATGGCAATGGCTTCACTGAGCAAAATTGAGATAAATTATTTAAATACACCTATTGACCTGATAGGGCTGGGATTTATCTCAGTTGGTAGAGTGCTATGCTGCAATCTCTGAGGTCCCGAGTTCAATTCCCAGCACTGCAAAAATGGGAGAAGAACCTGGCAATCCACTCCTAAGGCACTCCTGAAACAGTCAGCCATTGAAAACCCTATGAGGGTCGCTATGAGTTGGATACCGACTCGACAGCACCTAACAACATTGACCTGAGAGGCAGGGAGGAGATGCTAAGAGTGTGCTGACTTCTACTTATTTCCCCTTAGATCCATTCCTCACTGCTTTCTTAATCTGCATCGCACCCCAGGGACAGACCTCTACCAACTGCATGGCAGGCTGCTTACCAACTGGCCAATGGGAACCATTTCTGGAGACGGGCAGTGGGGGAAGACAATACCAGAATGCTTCCGCCTGCCTCTTTGCCCCAAGAAGCATCTCTGGCTGAGGTCAGAGCTCCCTGTTGCTGCAGCCCCTGCTGAGCAGAGCCTCACTTGAGGGTGGGTGTCGGTCCTGAGCCTCCACCATTTGACTCTGTGTCCGGAGCAGGGAAGTAGCTTCCTGCTAGTTCTACCCTCTGGATGGTCTCCCAGTCTCCCGTGGGCCCATTTGGTCCTCCCAATCCTGTTGTAAGTAGGTCCTTACAGTAGATTACTCTCTCTGGAATTGCTTCCATTTTTCTGATGGGACGCAGCCATGGCTTCAGAACTCTGTGTCTTAAAGGAAGGAACCAACTGAGAGGGGGGCAGGTCAAAAATCTCTTCATAAAGGAGGTAATAGTGACCCAGCGTCTGAGTCAAAGTGGGCTTTGATCATCCAGAGAAAGACAGGGGAACTAGTAGTAAAATCATTCTGCCTTTGCCTTGGGGTTCTTTGGGTAGAACTGTTTCTCCATGCATTATGGCTTGGATGTACTTGAGGCACAGGGAGAAAGCCAAAATACCAGGGAAGCAGGGAAAGGCCAGTTCAAGAGACAAGAAACAAATGTGTCTAATTGGAGCAACGGCAACAGCCAGAAACAGAAAACGCACAAAGTAGAAGAGACTTTGGAAGAGCAGAGCCAATCCTCTGCATTACTTGGACTGCTCTATTTCACTGCCAGAGGGTTTATCGACTGCTGCACATCACAAGTCTATTCCTTTATTTAGTCTTTGATTTAGCCAACACTTACTGAGCTCTTGCTGGGTGTGGGGCCCCCAGAGACAAAGGAAACTCAGTTGGTACCCTCTCTGTGCTCACAGCAGAGTGGGAGAGACAGAAGTGGAGGGAAAAGGAAAAGCAGTGTCACTATGCTATGGCAGGAAAGTGCTGGGGGGAGGGGGGAGTTGGCAGGGAAAGTTTTGAGACACATGTGGATGAAGTTGGCAAGACGGTGACAAGTCTGGGGAGAACAGAGAGGGAAGAATTAGGCATATATCTCAACTTCAGGATTGCCACTTGCTGAGAAGACAGTGACGTGGGGCAGTCCTAGGGGAGGTGTGGATCCCTGAGCAGCTGGGGCGGGGTCAGCATTCAAACCAGGAGCAAAACATTCATCTCTCCTCTTTCTTTTCTTTCCATTCCTTTCCTTTCCTTTGTTTCCTTTCCTTTCCTTTTCTTTTTTCTTTTTCTTTTCTTTTCCTCCCTCCCTCCCTCCCTCTCTTTCTTTCTTTCTTTCTTTCTTTCTTTCTTTGTTGCATCTTATAGATTATTTGGAATAGGGAAGGGAAAGAGACCCGAGGCCACTGATTTTTTTTTTTTTTGAGGTATTCCAGGATGGAATCTTTGGCTTTGCACATACTTTGCAAGTGCTCTACCACTGAAATGCATCTCCAGCCTTCTTTTATATTTTTTGTCTTGAGAATGGCTGCCTTTGGCCTCAGACTTGCAATCTTCCTGCCTCTGCCTCCTGAATCACTGGGATAAAAGGTGTGTGCCACCACACCTGGATGGCTAATGACTCTTGTAAAAAAAGAAAGTATTTTGTTTTGAAAAAGCAAGAGCTTTAATGCCTTAATTTGTTGGTGTGAAAGACAACTAAGTTCTCTCACTGAATTATTATTATTTTCAGAGGGTTTAAACATTTTTTTTTTTTTGGCAGTACTGAGGGTTGAACACAGGGCCTCGCACTTGCATGTTTTGCTGTACTACTGGGCTGCACCCCCAGCCCTTTTTTTTTTTACTTTTTGAGACAGGGTCTCGCTAAGTTACACAGACTGCCTCTGGTCTTGAACTTGGGATCCTCCTGCCTCCACCTCCCGAGAGGCTGGGATTATAGGCATGCACCACCATGCCAGCTAAACATTTTATTTTTTAAAAAAACAGCTTTCTTACAATATAGCTCCCTTATTATATAATTCACTCATCTGAAATTCCAATTCAATAGTTCTTAATGTGATCACAGAGTCATGCAAACGTCAATACAATCCATTTGGGAGCACTGTCCTCACTTAGAAAGGAAAGGAAGGCCTGGGGAGTCACTTCTTTCTCCCTTCTCTCTTTTCTCCCTCTCCCTCCTCTTCACACCCACAGCCCCCGGCAATCACTTATCTACTTTGTAGCTCTCTGTACCTCTCTGCATGTGCCTATTCTGGACACATTTAACAGTCAGTCCTCCTATTAAATGATATAATTAGGTATTCTGTAATTACATATCCTATGACTAAGGTCCTACCGTTCCTCTCTCATCCCGCTGAGCCCGTTGCTGCTCAGCTGCAGCCCCGTGACCTCTGAGAGGCCGGATCACTGGAGGCTTGCATGCTGACCCTGCTCTCTCCGGTTGCTGACATCTGGAGTGTCCAGATGTGGGAATGGGAAGGCCTAGTGAACTGCCTGGCATATGGTAGGCGCTCCTGAAATTCTCACTCCTATTCCCCATCCTCTTTGTCCTTCCAATCCCTGAGGCAAGGTTTGTTATCACTAAATGTCAAGGGAGTACACTAGTCTTGCTTTCCAGAAGGTACACAGCTACCCTCCCTTGTGTATAGGCTGATTGGAAAATTCCATATGGTGAATGAAAAAAAGGAAAATGCCTTTAGGGTGTGTCCCAGAAACTCACGCATAACTAGAAATTAAACACATTTTTAAAAATGCTCAATTGGCTCCTCAAACACTTGGAGGTATTTGCAGGTATTCGATGTTCTTCCATGTATAAAATATACAGTGTTTTCGTAGTGCTGGTTCGTAATTTGGTGACAGATGCTGCTGAGGTTCAATATAACGGAGTATGTAAAAACGAGGAAGCAATTAAGGCATTTTTAGTTCCCTCTGAGGCTTGCAAAAATTGCTTAAATATAGCTATCCAAAACAACATACATTTTTTTATCAGAGCCAAATTTAAATGTTATTTAATGCTCAACCTCTTGGCCAGGAATAGATGTCAAGTTTTTCTTTTTATTGTTATTTTTAATTTAAGCAAATGTTGCCTTGGACAGCTTTCTCTTTCGCAGAATGTTTGCGAGTCTCAGAGGAAACTCTGAGCTTGCTTTTTTTAGTGTTGTAACATTTACAAAGGATGCTGGCTCCGTAGTCCACCGGGGATTCTGCAAATATCAAGTGCATGGCGGCAGAGCGCATGGCGTGGTCATTTCCCATTTGTTTCCCCTTCGTGTCTCTGCCATTTGGAATCCCACCCACCTTTCAAGGTCCAGCTCAAAGACTTTGAGGTGGGAAGATTCTACGCTTTGCTGCCAGGGAAAACCCTGTCACAGCAGTGCCGCTGGCCTCTGGACACAGGCAATTCTCCAGCCCAGTTCCCTGGACGGTTGCGTAAGCTTGCTGAGCCTCACTCTTCCCTTCCATTACGTGGAAGTCACAGTACTTCACAGGGATGCTGAGAGGAGACCCCATAGAACAACCACTTAGGGTCCCTACGCCCGCCGTCCAGGAGTCTTTCTTCTGGAAACAGCACCACCATTGCATTTTTGAGAGACCCCCATGGTGAGCCTGTTGATCAGGTGGACTGCCTCTCCTGATCTAGGGGTGGCCACATGACCAAGATGAGGCCAACCACAGGTTCTCCTCCTGGACATGAGTCCAGGAGGACTCTTGAGGGGAGAACACCAAGGCGGAGAACAGAGCCCATCCCTGCCCATGGCTCTACCCTCAGTGCTCATGACCCAGGGTTCCAGAAATGGCCTTGAGTCTTGCTCCTCACAAAGCCTGGTTCTTTAGTTTGCTCTTCAGTTTGATGAGGTACTCCTGACAGCTCCAGGAACGTTTTTTCTTAAGTTGTACATCATTGATTTCTGTTGCTTATAATTCAAAGGACTGCCAATAAATATTAGATGTAATAATGTCTTTATCCTTTCCTTCTGTGTAACAAAACCTTATGTGTTGTCAACAACCAGGCCTATACTGTGACCTGGCAGGTGTGGGGTTGTGTGGGAGCCAAGAAGAAGTTGTGGCATTCATGGGTAGGAAAGGTTAGGGGCTGACATTCTGGGTGACACGAATCTTGAGGGTTGAAGAGGAGTTATTTGTCTTTAGTAATAATTCAGATGTGCCTGGACTTACAATGAGGTTATGTCTGATAAACCCATTGTAAGTTAAAAATATCATAAGCCAAAATCCATTTAAAGCATACTGAACATTATAGCTTGGCAACATAGTATGCTGTAGAGTATCTGCCTCTTCTGGTCAGGATCCTGTGGCTATTGGGAGCTGTAGCTGCCTGCTGTGGTACAGCGTCGTGAAAGATTACTGTACCGCACGTGGCTAGCTGCAGAAATGATCAAATTCAAAAATTCAAAGTGTGGCTTCTATTGAATGTATATTCCTTTTGCACCAATATAAATTCAAAGAAATCATGATGGATTTTCAGTCAGGGACAGTCTGGAATGTCAACGTCCCAGCTCACATGACAAAGTGCTTGCTCCTAGAGAGACTCTTTCTGTGTGATTTTAAGTTAAATCCTCACCATTAGGTACAGTTGGTGTTCCCACTTTACTCCTGTGCAAACTGAGCTGAAAGGAGAAATTCACATGGGAACTTCCTGGCCCTTGGGCTGAGACAAAACTAAATATTTTCCCTTCCGTAGCTTCTCACAGACACTGTCACTATGGATCCTAACTTGTGGCTTTCGGTTTTCTTCCCCTTTAGCAAGTTTGGAGTCACTGGAAACGATAGGAATAGTTCTTCAAAACAGTAGTTGTTATTCCTTCAGTATTTGCAGCATTAAGAACACAGTCTGGGCCTTGTCAGACCCTATCAGTGCCTTGTTTAATGATGTTTAACCTTGGGAAAATTGGTCTTATAGCAGAGTGATGTGTTCACAGGTCACTCCTGGACCAGGCTAGATTCTCTCTATTCAGAGACTTCATTTTGATTGACATTTGATCACTTCTCTGGCAAAAGTAAGGACTCCAAAAATATTTGTCAGGAGAATCTGAACTGAGATGTGGAGCTCTGTGTCCATCGGGGACAGAGGCCTGGGTTCAAAAGCAGAGGAGAGGTTTGAGGTTTTGCCTGACGGAAGCTGTAGGTCTCACGTGCCTGTCACTATAGACTGCGGGAAGCCAGGACCAAGCTTGTATGACCTCTGTTATTTTTGACAATTTGGGTCCAGTTTCAAGGCCCAGCACTGCAGAGAGTGATGCATAACTCTACTCAAGATTACCAAGTAAAGCACCTAAAGTTTACTGAATGTAATTGTCATGATTGCAATTGTGATTTTTTTTTCAACAATTAGGTTGTTCAATCAGGGACACTGAGATTTACAAAAGCTAAATGGGTTCCTTGATCCAATGTTGAGATATAGTGGTTGGGATTACCTTATCTCTCCTGAAACAAGTAGCCAAGTTGTGTAACCTCTTCTAGAAATTTAACTGAAGAAGAAGGATCAACAAGAGAGGGCATCCTATAGCAGCTGAGCTTCGGTCTAGGGCAAATTGGGGATGGATTCTATGTCTCCTACATGGACCTCCTTTGATGTCTCAGCAGACTTTACGTAGTATGTGAGCAGAAGGACTGGGTGGGTTATACATTTTCTTTTCTGAGTGCCTGGATCAATTGGTTACTCTTATTGGCTAGGAGAATGCCTGCTTTAGGGAGGATAGTGACATGCTTCATTGAAAAACACTGTGACAAACACTGTTGTAACAAACACTGTATCCAACACTGTTGGATATCAAAAAACTCTCAACTCTTAAGTGATACAACTTAAAAAAGATAAAGAAGCACATTCACATATTTTCTGTTCCTTTCCAACATCTTAGGTTTCTAACATTCATCATGTCCTACAGTCTTGGATTATAATTATTAAGATAAATGACAAATACATTTTTTTAAAAAAACTATGTGCTCTGCCAGAGGTGGCCTGAAAGCCTGCTTGGTTTATTTCCATGTGACCTCGATGAGGTGCGTTGGCAAGAACCTCTGATGGAGATTTCATCTTTCTTGAGCCCAGATCGTAATTTGCTGCAAAATACACCTCCATTTTCCATATGAGTTTTCCACATTTTTTATTATCTTCCTGGAACCAAAGAAGTCCAAGTCTGAAACCAAGTTTAGGAGGTTCGTTCTGTGGTCACCATTGGGTTCTCCTGCTCCTTGCTACAGATTTCTTCCAGTCCTGACGTACACCTTACCAGCAATCATTCACTGTGTACCCTCCATTAGGCTCACTACGTGGACATACCCTTAAAAGTATAGTGAACCTAAGGGCACGTGCTTTGGTGCATGCCTACAATCCCAACCATTCAGAAGACAGGCAAGAAGATCACAAGTTCAAGGCCAAAGGAAGCTCATGCAACTTAGCAAGACTCCATCTCAAAATTTAAAAAGGGCTATAGGGCTGCAGCTCCGTAGTAGAGCACTTGCCTCACATGAGCAAGGCTCTACATGACCCATTGTACTACTACAGGCAAAAACAAACTAGTGGACATAGAAAGATGCAAAGGAATCAAGTTTAAAGTCCGGATTTCTGGAGTAATAATAATAATAATAAATTCTTCTGTATCAGATCATATGTATCCACCCCAACCAGCAGGTGAGACTTTACCCTTAAATATTTGATATGATAAAGCTTGATGCTGAAGCAAAATGCACTTGGCTTTTCCCCAAAGTTCCCCACATAGCCTTTCCCAGAAACAACCTATATGCAAAAAGGGCACAGGACCCCAACTCAGACCTAAGTTGCTGCTGAAAGAGCCAAGTCTCTTTGTCTGTTTTACCAGCTCCTTCAACTTAAAAATAACTCTCATTCTACCTGGTTCATAAGATACAGCACTAAAATGGAAACTAACTTTTTCTTTCTCTCTTTCTTTTGGTCTTTCTTTCTTTTTCTTTTCTTTCTCTCTCTCTTTCTTTCTTTCTTTCTTTCTTTCTTTCTTTCTTTCTTTCTCTTTCTTCCTTACTTCCTTTCTTCTTTTTCTTTCTCTATCCTTTTATTTTTATTTTTGCTGCAATGGGGGTTTGAACTCAGGACCTCACATACACTTTGCAAGTGAACTACCACTGAACTCCAACTCTAGCCTCTTTTTCATTTTTTATCTTGAGACAGACTCCTGCTAAGTTATGTAGGCTACCTCTGGCTTTGAACTTGTGATGTTCCTATCTCAGTCTCCTGAGTCACTGAGATGACAGGCATGTGCCATGGCATCCCACTCTCATCTTGCTTTAATTGTATTCCACCCATTGATGAGAAAAGAGCAAACTCCCTTAGATGGTGCACAAGCACAGCTCATACTATAGAGCCCCAATCTTCACTTAGGAAAATGAAGCTAAATCAAGAGTGTTGAGTAGATAATAAAATAAATAAAATAGAGAAATGTTTTACTTTTGCTTGTCTAAGTTAACTATGTTATCTTTGCTTCACCCTTTTTGATTCACTTAGTATTTGAATAGTCAGTGTGCACAGATTTTAAATGCATTTTTGACTTTATGTAGTGTGTGAGAGATATGCCTGGATGGGTTATACGTTTTCTTTTCTGAGTGCCTGGATCAATTGGTTACTCTGATTGGCCAGGAAAATGCCTGCTTTACCAAGGACAGTGACATGCTTCATTGAAAAACACTGTAAGTCAGTCAAATGCCATGACTGCAAAAACCTCTAGTGCAATTGTTTGCTCTTTGCTTACAGCTGTCAAACTATAATTGACACTGGTGTGCCTCCAATAATAATTTCCTTTTGGAACAAGCTCCTTTTGGTACCAGATTGAATAATAGTATTTGTTATGGGTTAAATTATGTCTCTTCAAAATTCATATGCTAAAATGTAGCTCTCAGTATCTGAGAACGTGACCTTATTTGGAGATAGGATCTTTAGAGAGATAATCAAATTAAGATGAGGTCATTATGGTGGGCAATGCTCCAATATAACTGTTGTCTTTATAAAAAGAGGGAATTTGGATCCAGAGATACATATATAAAGTAGAGACCTAGGGAGAAGGAAGAAGATGGCCTCATATACACTGAGGAGAGAGGCATGAGCAGATCTTTCCTTCACACCTCTCAGAAGGAACCAATCCTGCTGCCCCACCCCCTTTTGACATCTGGCCTGGAGAACTATTGCCGCAGACCAGCTGCAGCCTAGATAGAATCCAGCATTCCCCAAAGGTGGATGAGGAGTGGGCGGTGGGTAACAAACACAGCAGCTTGGAGGCAGTGTGATCTTGTTCCATTTATTTCCAGATTATCCAGCCTTTTTATACAGAATTACCATTCATTAAATCTTATGAAAGGTCAGAAAAAGACAAGGAAGTCGGTTGCATTGATGGAATCACCTGACCAATTGTCACATGAGTGTCAGGTGGTAATCAGTCAAAATGGAAGAGGAACTCAGAGACAAAGTGTGATTATTTTAAAGAAATAAACCAAGACAACCTGAGCATCTGCATTTCCTGTAACAACTGACTATTCTTAATCTTTATGCAGGAATTTAGGGCGGTTAACTGTCACCTGTGTGTCACCCCATTGAGTCTGTTGTTATGAGGAATGGGTGCTTTCCCTTACTGTAGAGCTGTTGGTACAAAGGCTTTTGCTTAAGGAGTTTACCGCTGTTGGAAGTCATTCAGGGATTTCCGTTCAAAAAAGCCTGAGGCTTGTCAACTCCCAATCTGAATTAGCATAGTCCACAGAGCCAGATTATTTTTCATTAATATTTCTAGAAATCTACAATAGTGACCAATTAAAATTTAAGAAAAGATGGGGTTCCAAGTCCTTTTCCATGAAGAGACCTTTTTGGAGGTACTATTCCCCTCTCAGCAGACTTTCCCTCCGAGGCTAGGAGTACTCCTCCCCTTTTGGTGGATTTTCCTTCCAATGCCTTTATTAAAGATACTCTTCCTCATGTGGGGACTCTGTCTCCCCATCATGAGTGGATCTGGACCAGACAAACTATGAGATGATAAACCTCTTCTGTTTATGCCACCCAGTGTGTGCTGTTTGGCATAGCAGCACTAGCAAACTAATACAGTGGTATAATTGGTTGTTATGGTGGTTGTCAGGTGCTATTGAGTTGGGTCCAACTCAGTGACCCTGTGTATAACAGAATGAAACACTCCCTGATATTGTGTCATGCCCAGCACTATGTCAGAGTTTCTCTGCTATTTATAGGACTTTTGATGGTTGATTGTTTCAGGACTGGGCTGCCAGGTCCTTCTCCCAATTCTATGGCACCTGGTATTCCCAAGAAATCTCCCATCCAAGGACTAACCAGGCCCAACCCTGCTTAGCTTCTGAGATCAGATGGCTGGTATGGCTGTAGATGATAAAATTGGTAGTAATGGTTCATTTTGGCTGGTAAGTATTGAGCAAGTACAATGTTTCAGGTTTGCCACATGCATTCACCATTATCACTTGGTGACCCAGAGCAATCAGTGGAAGTCGCTATCCAAGGGCAGCAGCAGAGAGAAATTGTGAATAATGACAAGGAGATAACTCCTTATTAGCAAAGGGAGGAGTAAACTTAGAGGCTTTGAGAGGCTTTGTATCTTAGTTTATTAAAGAAATCAGCTAGTGTGGTTTGATTAAACTTACTGAAGGGGAGTGTGATCCCAGATGGCAGAGTGTGGGGAATGACAAGGGCTGGGCTGAGGCATACCTTGCCAATCTACGGGCCTCTCAGGTTTAGCACACTAAGCCTACTTGTCTGTGACCTGAGGCACATCCAGTCACATAGGCCCATGTGATGGGATGGTCACCATTGCCGACCTTGTTTGTCCGCATGTACTCTCCTGCCTGTTTCTTCTTTTCCTGGGCTTGCCTAGGGCATGCCCTGGACTTGCCTGAGACATGCCCAAGCTTTTTTGGGCAATCTATTTCAACAAGCACACTGATTGATGCTTGCTGTATAGCACGATTCTTACGCAATACCTTCTTACTTTTGCTTTACACTGATTGCTATATAAACTGAGCCTCTCCTTAAAATAAATAGATTTGACTCTCTGCAGCTGTCCCCGGAGTGTGTCTTTGAGAGCCTCTGTGGCTGTTCACATCCCCCCCAGGACCAACAGCAGGGATTGAGAAAGAAACCTGTTCAAAATCATGCAGGGATGATCAGGTGGGGATATCAGCTTACATGTGGAAGACTTTTCCTTAGAAAATACTGTACTTCTGCATAAACACATTTCTATAAAACATTGTGGTTGGATTTGGAAAATAATGGATGCTTTTTGGAAGCCCTCATGTATACAATACTTCAAGTACTCTTACTCAGTCAAGTTATAGGGAAGTAAAGGAAAAGTTCAAGAGAAAAGCATCCATTCTCTTTCAAAGGAGAACGCCAAGACCCAGATAATTTAGACACACACAGTAGAGACTGAGTTAGACCTAGAGGCCATAAAGTCTGACTTTCAAATCTGTATGACTATCCATCTTTACATCTAAATAAATAAGCATGACTGTGAAGGGGCAACATTAAGTAATCTACACCACAAATAGGAGATATTGAACTCAGCACAAGTGCTACTTCACCTAGGAAGGCTCCTGTTTTTCTATGGAACCCAGTATGTCCCTCCTCCAAAATTCACCTCTCTAGGATAGTACTTTATGTCTTTTTATGTGCATTTATTATTCCCCTCACAAGAATACTGAATATTCATTCAATATTCTTCCATAGAGAATGGCTACTTCACATAGCCAATGAAGCCACTGATGTGGGAGGCCTGAATAAAAGTATTAAAAAGATTAGCAATTCCAATTCCAAATGTTCACTGAAAACAAATGGAAGCATGTCCACACATGAACTTGCACGCAAATATTCACAGAAACTTTACTCATAATAGTGCCCAAAGTAGAAGCAATGCAATACCCATCAGGTGGTGAATGAACAGACAAAATAATGGTGTATCCACATAATGGAATAACGAGGAATGTACTACTGACACACTACTTTATAGATGGACCTTAGAAACATTACAGCAAGTGAAAGGAGCCAGGCACGAGAGACCACATATTATATGACTCCACTTATATGAGATGTCCAGAATGGGAAATTTTTTAGGGATGTAAAAGAGATTAGTTGTTTCTTGGGGCTAAGACTGGGATTAGGGATTATGGTAAATGGGCATGGGGGATTTTATTGGAGATGAAAATGTCCTAAAACTGATTTATGATGATGTTTGTACCAGCTGGTAAAGTCACTAAAAATCACTGAAATGTACTCATGAAGTGGATGGGTTTTATGACATGAAAATATGCCTCAAAAAGCTGCTAGAAAGAAAGAATAAAAAAAATACATAACTCAATTGGGAAGGAGTAGAATGAAGGTGAAGCTGGGAAGACACATCATATAAAGATCCTAACACGTCAGTATTTTACACTCTGAAGAGTTACAGAACAGTCTTACAATTCATGTAACTGTCAGTATCTGGAATCAGCTTTACAAATCAAAAACCAATAGTCCTGTTTCTATTTTGTCTCTGTTGTTTTTAGGTGCCATCAAGTTGAGTCTGACTCATTGCAACCCTATATACTCATTCATAGGGTTTTTGATGGCTGACTGTTTTAGGATAGCTTTGGGAGTGGACTACCATGGCATTTTGTGGTGCTGGGGATTGAACTCAGGACCTCAGAGAGCACTGAGTAGTACTCTACCAATTGAGCCTCCAGTGGGATAATATTCTTATTTCTGCCCCTCAATATAAAGAATACTTTTTGCACAAAATCTAGTGGATCTGTGGTCTCCTTCCATACTACCCCAGCTACTTTAAAAAAAAACCTAAATGTAAAACCAATGAGTTCTGAGAGCACTTAAAAAGAGGGGTTAATTAAATGCTGTTGGGGAAGATGGCTCTGGTCCTGGCACCTTGCTCTGAATTTATTCACTGGATGTTTTCATGGAGAAGACCATGTACTGTGCCCTTTTTAGAAGGAGCTCATCAAAGTTTTTGAATAATGGGTGGTAAAGTAGTTTTGCAAAGGAAAACATAATTAGTCATGCAGCCTCATCCTTTAACTTGAATGATAGGATGGTTTTCCAGAAAAGAAGGGGATTCAAAACAGCATTTGGCACACCCCTTTCCAATGGAAAAGAGACTGGATCTTTTCACTGTAGTACATTTCAATGATCTGAGGCAGCAGTCATGTAGAATTGCCCCCTAATCTACAAACCAGATATCAAGTTAGGTTTTGAGCTATTTAGAAAACGAAATGCTTGAAGTCAAGTGGGGAAAAAAGCAAGAAAACAATCTAGCAAACAAACAAAACCCCCTGTTTGTTACACTCAGGTTGAGGCACTTATAATTTGGGGGTAGGGTGGGGAATCAGCCACTCTTTTTGCTGTGGCTGATTGGGTGAAGTCATTTGAACTGCTTATTTTTTCTATAAATCTCAAGGATAGTTGTTTGAATTCAGCATACAGCTCATTCACGATTACAGAATGCCAAAGAAAACTTTCCTTTAAGGAAAACTTAGAGGAACTACCAAGGCCTTACATTTTTTTGTTCTACAAAGATCCCCAGGTGCTACATAAATTCCCACCTGAAGTACCCATGTCAACAGTGCTAATTTATTGTAGCTTTTCTTACTGTGTAACATGGTTGGAGGGAAGTCAAGAACCTGAAGGAGTGCCTAGAAGATTGGGCAGCTGGAATTCTACTGATTATGATCATATTGGTGACCAGGGGCAAGGCTTATTCATCCTGGAGCCCCTCAGACTTATCAGAATGATAAAGATCTATGGAAGTTTGTTGAACCGAGTGGAACCTAGAATTCAGAGACATTAGTTCTCAGAATAATCTGTGATTTCAGAATTAGCAAGGCCAGAATCAGCATGGAGCACATATTTTGGGGGAGGAGACTTACATAGATTTGTAAAAGCAGGGTGGAGATGTTTCTTCACAGAACGGGGTTGTTGGAAGAAATTTATTTTCATTTTTAATTTTTTGGAGTACTTGTAATTTTCTACTCTCAAGAGAACAACTCATAGAGAATAAATTCAGGGTCATCATGTACAATATTTACCTTCATGTATAAAACAGATATTTTGGAGTAAATTTTATGAGCCACTGTGCTTGAGTCTAGGGACTCAAGAGTGAGAAAGGAAAGCTGGTTCCTCGCCATTTTGTCCCTACCTCATGGAGTCTGGCGGAGGACGTTCTTCTTATTCATAGAGTCATAGGAACAAATGGACCACTGCAACTGTGGTTTGTTCCCTAAGGACAGTTCAGGTTGCTCTGGAGTTCTGAAAGTTACAAGGTGTTAAAAGAGCTGTTGATGAGGGACTTGATCTGAGGAGGGGTGTCGGAGGTGTTTTCCCTGTGGTAGACAGGACCAAGCTGAGAAGTAAGGGGCAACACCGATTAGAAAATTCCTCTTACAAATAAGGTGGGCATTTTTGAGTATGAAGAAGAGTGTGGCATTAAAGTCAGACTAGGCTAGTGTAAGATTTTTGCTTTATTCAAGGAATTGTTGGAAAAGATGTGAAGATGTTATGCATGAGAGTGGAATAATTAAAATTGCTTCCTGAAAAATTGACTTGGTAAAGCAACAGTAGATGCAAGTAGGTTTGTTAGGAACATGGATAGTGGTTTAAGCAAGAGATCATGGTATCTTGGTCTTAAATGTGGTGGATAGAGAGAAAAGGGAACAGTGTGGAAAACCAGGAGAGATAATAATCAGGGAAGTAATGCTGGGAAGTAAGAAGAGATGGAGAAGAAGGCACATAAAATGAATCCAGAGTGTGTGCCTTGCAAAGTGAAGTGGGTTATAGGATTACTCACTGCAAAAATGAACACTGGGAAATGACTAGTTTGGGACAAAGCATGAGTTTGGCTTTGGGCATGCTGGATTGTGATATCTTTGAACATTTCAGTGATGACTACTACTAGTCAGCTACATTTAAGGGACTCTAGACATGGATCGGCTTTCTTCACAAGGTGGACAACAGGGCATGGACACACTATGAGATTTATGTTTTCCATCACCTGTCCA
>VMDO01030954.1:0-20658 GCA_007922755.1 Pedetes capensis
GGATATACTCAAGGTCATACTGTGGCTCTCGTATACTTGTTCTAATTTTCTTCAGCTTCAGTTTGAACTTGCATATGAGAAGGTGATGGTCTGATCCACAGTCAGCACCTGGTCTTGTTTTGACATTTTGTATAGATCTCTTCTATTGTCTCTTTCCACATATTAGTCAATTTGAATCCTGTATGTTCCCTCTGGTGAAGTCCATGTGTATAGTCTCCGTTTATGATGCTGAAAAAATGTATTTGTAATGAAAAGGTCATTGGTCTGACGAAATTCTATCATGAGATCTCCAGCTTTGTTTCTGTCACCAAGACCATATTTTCCAACTACTGGGCCTTCTACTTTGTTTCCAACCTTTGCGTTCCAGTCCCCAGTGATTATCAGTATGTCTTGATTTCATGTTTGTTCTAGTTCAGATTGCAGTAGATGATAGAAGTCTTCCCTTCATTTGTGGCCTTAGTGGTGGGTGCATAAATTTGAATAATAGTCATATTAACTGGCCTTCCTTGTAGGCATATGGATATTATTCTATCACTGACAACATTGTATTTCATGACAGATCTTGAAATGTCTTTTTTGATGATGAATGCAACCCCATTTCTCTTTAGTGTATTATTCCCAGCATAGTAGACCATATGATTGTCTGACTCAAAATGGCCTATGCCAGTCCATTTTAGTTCACTGATGCCTAGAATGTCAATGTTTATGCACTCCATTTCTCTTTTAATGATTTCTAATTTTCCTAGACTCATACTATGTACATTCCATGTTCCAATTACTAATGGATGTTTACTGTTGTTTCTCCTCATTTTGAGTTGTATCACATCAGCAAATGGAGGTCGCTGAGGCTTACTCCTTTGCTGTCATCACAGTAGACTCTACTTTGAGGAGGCAACTCTTCCCCAGTAGTCTTTTGAGTGCCTTCCAACCTGGGGGGCTCATTTCCCCGCACTATATATGACAGTGTTTCTTTGCTCTTCATAGGATTTTCAATGGCTAGTTGTTTCGGGAGTGGTTCTCCAGGTCTTACTCCCTAGTCTGTCTTAGTCTGGAAGCTCAGCTGAAAACCTGTCCACCGTGGGTAACCTTGCTCATGTCTGAGGTACTAGTGGCAGAGCTCTCAGCCATATCGCAACATGCCAGCCCCCACAGTGCGGCAAACTGACAGAAGTTTGGGGGACAAATGAAGATAGGGAAGATTTTTACCAGTTTCTGCTATCTGAACTACACTGAACGTGCAACCAGGATGTACTGGTAATTGCTGAGTATTGGAACACAGAAGTAGAAAACAATGAAGAATCTCAGTAGCTGGAAAATATGGTCTTTCTGACAGAAACAATGCTGAAGATTGCATGATAGAAGTTTGTCAGACCAATAACCTTTTTTGGCAGTTCCCTGTCTATATACTGCTTCAGTTGCTTTTGAATGATCTTTAGTAAAATTTTGCTTGCATGTGATATTAATGATATTGTTTGATAATTTACACATTCAGATGGATCTGTTTTTTGGGCAATAGTCACAAATGTGGATCTCAGAAGAGGACACAAATACTGATCTCAGGATAGGGTGGGGAACTAGGGACATCATTGCTGTTGTCAGATGAATATTAACAGAAAGCAAAGAATATCAGAAGATGTATATTTTTGTACTATTGACCATGCAAAGGGATTTGACTGTGTGGATCATAACAAATTATGGATAACACTTCAAAAACTACAAATATAATAGCACCTAATTGTACTCAAGAGAAATCTGTACATGAACCAGGAAGCAGTTGTTGGAATACAACGAGGAAACACTTGGTTTAAAGTTGAGAAAGGTATGCCTCAGGGCTGTAAACTTTCACCATATCTCCTCAAATTCTATGCTGAGCAAATAATCTGAGAAGCTGGACTTTATGAAGAAGAACATAGTATCAGGATTGGGGGAAGACTCATTAACAACCTGTGCTATGCAGATGACGCAAATCTGCCTGCTGAAAGTGAAGAGGAATTAAAACATTTACTGATGAATATCAAAGTACATAGCCTTCACTATGGATTGTGACTAAACATCAACAGAACAAAATTCCTTGCAACTGGGTCAGTAGAAAACTTCACAATAAATGGAGAAAAGGTTGAGGTTGTCTATGGTTTTGCTTTACTTGGTTCTACAGTCAACATCCATGGGAGCAGCAGTCAAGAAATCAAAAGATGCATTACTCTGGGAAAAGCTGTGGTAAAAGATCTCTTTAAAGTATTGAAATTAACAATGTCACACTGAAGATGAAGGTGAACCTGAATGATGCCATGGTATTTTCAGTTGCATCATATGGTTGTGAAAGCTGGTCATTGAACAAGGGAGACAGGAGAAGAAATGATGCCTTTGAATTATGGTGCTGGAGACATCTATTGAATTACTCCGGACTGCCAAAAAAACCAACAGATCTGTCCTAGAATAAATGCAACCAAAATGCTCCTTGGTAGCAAGGATGGCTAGACTGCATCTTACATATTTTGCACATGTAGTAAGGAGGGACCAATCTCTGGAAAACAACATCATGTTGGTAGAGTGACAGGTCAATTAAAAAAAGGAAAACCTTCCATTAGATGGATTGACACAGTGTCTGCAACAATGGGCTTAAACAAAATAAGACCCTGTGCCTAGCATAGAAACAAAGACTGTTTCATTGTGCTGAACACAGCATCACTATGAATTCGACTTGACTAGACAGCACCTATCAGCAACAACAACAACAATCTTTTCATTGCAAATACAGTTTTTTTTTACCAACATAATTGATAATTATACACATGTAAGTCACCAGTGGGAGTATTCAGGAAACAAACTGACTATATTTGTGGAAAGAGATGATGGAAAAATTCAACATAAAAATTCAGAATAAGACCAGGTGCTGACTATGGATCAGACCTTAAACAGCTCATATACAGGCTCAAACCCAAACTGAAGAAAATTAGAACAAGTGTACTAGAGGTCCAATTTTGACTATATCCCTCTTGAGTTCAGATACCACCTCAAGAATAGATTTGATGTATTAGATACTAACGATCAATGACCAGATGAATGTGGCACGACATCAAAAATACCATTCATGAGGGATGTAAGAGTTTACTTAAAAGACAGTAAAAAAAAAAACAAGACAAAATAACATATCAAAAGAGATTCTGAAACTTGTCCTTGAACATCAAGCAGATAAAAGGAAGACATGACAGAGTTAAAGAACTAAACAGAAGATTTCAAAAGACAGCTTGAGACAACAAAAATCAAATATTGTAATGAGATGTGCAAAGAGCTAGAGACAGAAAATGAAAAGGGATGAACATGCTCTGTTTTTCTCAAGCTTAAGGAATTGAAGAAAAAAGTTCAAGTTCCCTGTGGCTTAGTGAAGGATTCTATAGGGAAAATATTAAACAGCACTTGAAATAGCAAAAGAAAATGGAAGGAACACAAGGAGTCATTATACCAAAAAGAATTTGTGATGATCAATAATTTCAAGAAGTTGCATATGATCAGGAACCAATGGTAGTGAGGGATGAAGTGGAAGCTGCCCTGAAGGAATTGGTGAAACACAAGGATGCAAGAATTGATGGAATGGAATATCAAGAGAGATTTTTCAATAAATGGATGCAGCACTGGAGGGGCTCATTTGTTTATGCCAAGAGATTTGGAAAATAGCTACCTCATCAATTGACTGGAAGAGATCCATATTTGTGCCTCTTTCCAAGAAAGTAGATTCAACCAATGTAGAAATTATTCAACAGTATCATTAATATCACACACAAGTAAAATATTTCTAAAGATCATTCAAAAGTGCAGCAGTATATAGACAGGGAACTGCCAGAAAATCAAGCCAGATTAAGAAGAGTTTATGGAATCAAGAATATCATTGCTAATGTCAGATGTATGGTAGCCAAAAGCAAAGAACACCAGAGAGATGTCTATCTATGTTTTATAGATTATGGAAAGGCATTTGACCGTGTGGATGACAACAAGTTATACATAACATTTCAAAGAATGGGGATGCCAGAACACTTATTCATACTCAGGAGGAATCTATACATGGACCAGGAGGCAGGTGTGTGAACAGAACAAGGAAACACTGCACCATGTAAAGTCAAGAAACATGTTGTCAAGGTTGTATCCTTTCACAGTATTTCTTCTATCTCCGTGCTTAGCAAATAATCCAAGTGGCTGGACTTTATGAAGAAGAACGCAGCATCAGGATTGGAGGAAGAATCATTTACAACCTGTGTTATGCAGATGACACAACTTCGCTTACTGAAAGTGAACAAGATTTGAAACATTTACTGATGAAACTCAAGGTACACAGACTTCAGTATGGATTGAGACTGAACAGCAGCAAAACAAAAATCCTTACAACTGGTTCAATACATACCTTCATGATAAGTTGAGAAAAGATTATGGTTACCCAAGATTTGGCTTTACTTGGTTCTACAATCAACACCCACGGAAGCAGATGTCAAGAATTCAAAAGATGCATTTCATTGGGAAAAGCTCTTGCAAAAGAGCTTTATACTGTGCTGAAAAGTAAAGATGTCACATTAAAGTCAAAGGTGCTCCTGACTCTTGCTATGGTATTTTCAGTCACATCATACAGTTGTGAAAGCTGGATGTACAGTAAGAGAGACAGAAGTATTGATGCTTTTGAGGTGAATACTGAATATACACGGACTGCAGAAAAAAAAAAACACACCAGATCTGTCCTAGAAGTCAAACCAGAGTGCTCCTTGGAAGCTATGATGGCCAGATTGCATCTATCATATTTTGGACATGTTGTCAGAAGGGACCAATCCCTGGAAAAGACCATGATGTTTGTGAAAATGATGGGTCAACGAAAAAAAGGAAGACCCTCAACTAGATAGGTTGACACAGTGTCTGCAACAATGGGCTCAAACATAAAAAAGATCTTATGTCTGGTACAGAATCAGGCTGTGTTTCATTTGGTTGTACATAGGGTTGCTATAAGTCAGACTTGAATTGAGGGCATCTAACAACAATAACATGAAGGGGGCCGAAGGTAGATAATGATGGTTAGATTTGATCAGTGAATAGTATATGCAAATTTTTGAAATATTACATTGAATCTCATTAATGTCCAGTTAATACATGTCAATAAAAATTTTGAACAAATAGGGCCTATTTCCTTAAAATACACTGGGTTCTTTCAAATCTGTAAAATAAAGCTTAACAATCCAAAATTTATACTCATATAATAATAATTTACAAACCTATGACATTCAAAAGCACTCATGATTAAAAAAGTAAACAAAAATGGCCATTTGACATCATTTATTCTCTATTAGATAAACGTGATCATAAAGTTGGATAATAATAACCTGAAAAAGCTGTAAGAAATAATCCACATATTGAGGAGATTCAAATTTGCATAACTTCTCCATAGGTCAATGTTACAAATTTTAGCCAATAAAAAATACATCAACTCCTTTCAACAGCAATTCTCATTTTAGAAGTTATTTTCATTAATATGTTTGCATGAATGCACATACAAGGATATATATTCGTATTAATGCTTTGTGTGTATTAGGAAAGGACTGGTAATGATATAAATCTTGCAAGACTGGTGACATGAATTACAACACAACTACACACTGAAATTTTATGCTTGCGTGGACAATATGAGACAGACTGTGAAAGTTAATTAAAAACTCCAAAATATGTGCATTTAAAAAAGACAGAACTGAGTATATATCTTAAAAGGAGTTTACCTATTTATCAACATATATGACTATATTGCTATATCAGTATAAGTACAATTTTGCCTTATATCCACAGGAGATTGGTTCCTGGAATCTGTATGGATTCCAAATTTGCAGATGCCCAAGTCCTTCATGCCTGCAGCTGTAGCCCTGTGGCATCCGATCCTGTCAGATCTCGGAAGCTAAGCAGGGTCAGGCCTGGTTAGTACCTGGATGGGAGACCGCCTGGGAACACCAGAAGCTGTAGGCTTGGGAGAAGGACCTGGCAACCCCCTCCCAAAAATCAATCTGCCATTGAAAACCCTATGAACAGCAGAGAAGCAGTGACAATAGTGTTTCCCCTGTTGTACAGAGGGTCACTATGAATCAGATACCAACTCGACAGCACCTAACAACAAGTCCTTCATATTTAACGCTTTATTATTTTCGTATAACCTATCCACATACTCCCACAAACATTTAATAGTCTCTAGAGTGCTCATAATACCTAATACAATGTAAGTATTTATTAGATATATTCTTTAGGTAACAATGACAAAGTTAAAAGTATATACATGTTGAGTCCAGACATAATTTTTTTTCAAATATTTTCAGTCAGTAGTTGGTTAAATCCCAAACCAAAGACATAGAGGCTGACTATATATGAACAACAGCCTTATCTGTTGTACATGGAATATTTCTGCACCTAACAACAACAACACAAGAATTATTTAAACATGACTGTGTCTGGAGAGGAAGAATAAGGTACTGGAAACCTAGGGCAAGGGGGACTTTTCATTGAATACTTCTGTGCTGCTTTAATTTCCTCCTAACATTTATCTGCATAACTTGTCCAAAATAATGTGGCGTATTTTTAAAAAGTGATGAGAATGAAAAGTACATACATATGCCACAATGTCTGATAGATTCAGCAGATCTATCACAAAAGTTATACATTGAGTTGTTCTGTGACTTACATTTTCCTAGCTGCTTTAAGAAACCTTAGAAAGCCCTAAATCCTGATCTCTGTCATTAAAGAATTTATAATCTAGGTAGCAAAGCAAGATAAAAAGACACCATATAATTATGACCTAAAATGTAACATTCTGTACTCATGTATGAAATTGCATGGGGTCATCTGCAAGTATAATACAAAGAAGGGACAATTCAAGAATAATATAATTTCCATTTTTACTTTGGTTAATCAAGCTACAAAATTTTTCCCCCAGACATAAGTGATACATCATGACATTTGTAAACATTCATTCCGGAATGGCCTTAAAATTATTTCAATAAACATATTCATAAACCATTATCAGTTGTTTAGAGTAAGAATCACAGAAAAGCTATTTGCCATCCCTGACTTAAATACTGCCTGGAAAAGTTAAGCAAATCATATTCAAATGATTTTGTCTAAAGCTTAAACATAGAGTATTTCACCAGAAATATGAATAAATATGGGTACAAGCAAGATAAAAATTTCAAGTTTAAACAGTTCCCTTCTCCCATTGATTTTGCAGGAGATGTTTGAAGATTAATTGCTTCTCCCTTTTTTTTTTAATTCTAATTATTGCCAAAATGTACCTAAGGGAGAGAATCAGGCATGGTAAGTTTCATTACATTTCTAACTCATCTCTATTCAGTAAAACATAAAACTAAATTTTAGTAAATATATTTAAAGAATGATGATTTTTACTTGATTCACATCAAGACAAATCCTTACCTAGATAATCATTATAATACAGTCTTAGATTAAGAATTCTGCAGATGTCCTTGTGCAAGCTATTTCCCTTATGTATAAGAATCTGAGACATAGGTCAAAGTATTATTAGTAAAACAAATAGATATTAATAATATTAAAATATATCATAGAAAATTATAAATATTGAATATATAAAAACAAAATTTTAAAAATAAAATTTTGAAAATGTGTACAAGTGTACTCAAATAACCAGTGATAATTCTTTGATTATACAAATTGTTTCTTTGAATGGGATGATAATAATATTAGAATAGCAAGGAGAGTTCTACATATTTTCTGATTTATTTATAATGTTTTCAACTTGATAACTATATGTGCAAGGCGGTTTTATGGTAAATATAAGTTTGCCCTTTGAGCTAAGAAAATAAGAATGGCCAAGTATAACACCATCAACCTACCAACCAACCAACCAACAAAACAAACAAAAAGTAGTATGCTGGCAAAATGATACCTACTACAATCATACACTTATACACATTCAAATTATTATAAGGACGATTTTGATTTGTATTGCCTGAAATATACAATTGAGGTCAAACACAATTAAAAAGTTGCAGTAAAATTATATGTTTTCATGAATCTCTAGACAATACACTTTTCCCCCAAATAAATTAATATGTCTGTTCTTGAGTTTCTCATCTGTCTTCAACTCTGTTTGATCATTTGAAAAAGAAGTGTACTTAGCAAGCTCTTTAATTTGAATAAAAGATAACACATGTTACTATATGATAATTTCTGTTCTAGGATATGGTTGCCAATTAACAGTAAAACTATGAGCATGAAGTAAAATGAATCTTTGAGAACAATCTAATGGATTTACTCAGTAATATATTTGTAATGCCTTTTTGAACTATAAACATTCTTTGAATTTTTACACTACTAATGTTTAGTACTGTATGTATATTTATTTGCCTAACAATGTTTGGCTTCAATTCAATTTAGCAAATATTTATTGAGCAATATGTGCTTGACTAGCTACTAAAGAGTGTTGAAGATGTGAAAAAGAAACTCTTGATCTTGTGTAAAGACAAGTCTAATAGTGACAAATGGTCCAATATTGAACATATAAAAAAGAATAAATGTCATATAATCACCACAAAATCCAATGGATTTTCAAAGATGAGAAAATATTAATTATTAGAGAGGTGAAAATGTATATATGAAATTTGAAAAATGGTAGAAAATTATAAATATTGATAGAAGGAAAAAAGTTTCATATAGACAGGTGCCTTATGCATACATTCTTAATGTTAAAATGTATACCTACTACAAAACAAAAAGCAACTAAAACAGAAAAAGTGAGAAAAAAAAATTTTTTTTTTTTTGCGGTACTGGGAGTTGAACCCAGGGCCTCGGGCCTGCATGCTCTGCAAGTGCTGGACCACTGAGCTGAACCTCAGCCCATTTGTTTTTATTTTTTTGAGACAGGGTCTCGCTAAATTACGCAGACTGCCTCTGGTCTCGAACTTGCGATCCTCCCGCCTCCGCCTCCCGAGCTGCTGGGATTACAGGTGTGCGCCACCACGCCCGGCTAGAAAAATAAAATTTCTAATAGCATAGTGATTATTCTTACTACTCAGTTGGAATATGGCAGGACATGGAGAGTACATGGGAATCACATCTTTCTTAATTTGATCTCTGCTGTGAGGGAATCTATTATAAAATTATATTTCATATAGATGTCTTCTATCTTATGCTAAAGGTAATTCCCTTAATAATATAGTTATATGTACAAATTTATTATCAGAACTATATTCAGAGAACTATGTGTAATGAATTTTAGAGATTCTTTTTCTGGCTAATTTAAATACAAGCAGTTTTAGCATTATTTGCTGCATTTAAGTTACATAAAAGATGCACCTCCTATCCCTAAATCATTAAGGCAGGAGAGGGTGGGACCTATTCAAAAAGCAATAATAAACCATAATGAGGGCATAGTTTATGAAATGTTGATAGTTAATTCAAGGAATTTTTTAAACTCTTTAGTCAATGGATACCATCTCTAACAGACTATCTTATTGTCTGAAGAGAAATTATGTGCTCAGGTCACAGCTTTAAAAGCAAGAAAAAGCCAAAAACTATGTCTAGAATGGATTGAAGCTAATGATTATTAGGGTGTAACACAATAAGCAAAACAAAGGGCTAGGTGAGTAATAATATAAGCTTAACCTTAAGCCATGATGTGAGTAGCAAGAACTGAATGAGTGATGTTGGAAACAATGCAGAAGTAGCGTCAGTAGGTCTAGGACTTGGAAAATAATCATGAGTACAAGGTAGCAAAAGATACTTTCCGCTTTACGTCTGGGTGTGTAAGGGATTTAAGAAGTTTCTAACAGAAACAGAGAAATGAGGAAGAAATTCTGACTTAAAAGAGAAATTGGATATTCAGAAAAGCATTGATAAAAAAAGATCTGAATTATGGGGTAAATTTCCATGAAAGAAATTGGTGAGGCATTTATCTAGTGTTGATGATTGAAACTTTGCTGACAGAAGAGATTGCCATGGAGACTTATGCAAACATGAGAAGGGGTACAACAAATTAAGAAAATTCTATGTAATGCTTGACCTATATTATATGTTCTATAAACATTTTAAGATTAAACATAAAGAATAAGCAGAGAAAAAGAGGCAAGAGACAGTGAAATAAAAAGAGAAGTCCAAATCTAAGTACATAAAGAGAGACAATATAATGTGAGAATGCATAAGAAAAGATGTTTTCAAGGAAAGGACTTGCAATACAGCTAAGAGTTGAGGTGAAAGAGGGGAAGGGGTCAAGATGGGAAATCAGAAGCAGCTGCCCTGCAACTCTGAAGGAAAAGAGAATCACAAATGATAGACTCAATTGCAAAGAACAAAATAGAAGTAAAGCACCTTATACTATAAAAGAGATCCCAAAGTTCACCTGAAAAACACCAAGAAAAGCTACACAGAAGCAGGAGAGACTCAGCTCTTTGCTACAACTACAGCTCCCCTCCTGGAAGGAGGAGACATAAAAGAAACATAAAATGCAGGACATCTGAAAGATAACCTTTCAATAAGCAAAACCAAAGATACTGAAATGGTGGGTGTGTCAGACAAAGAATCCAAAAGTCTAATTATAAAAATGACCAAAGACCTCAAAGAAGAATCAAATCAGCAAATGAATGAAGCCAGAAGACAATTCTGAAACTGAATAAGAAATTCAGCAAAGAAATTGAGATTTTTAAAATAAAAAGTGAAAATATTAGAAATGAAAAACTCAATAAATCACATAAAAACACAATGGAAAGTAACACCAGTAGACTAAATCAAACTGAAGAAAGTATATCAAAGATAGAAGACAAGATTGAGGAAATACTATACACAGACATCAACAGAGAAAAACAATTTAATGAACATAACCACAACTTCCAACAATCATGGGACATGATGAACAGACCAAACCTAAGAATCCATAGAGTAGAAAATGGAGCATGAAATTAAAATAAAAGACATAAAAAAGCTATTCAATAATATAATAGCAGAAGTATTCCCCCAAATGGGTAAAGAAATGGAAATTCAAACATAGGAGGCATTTGTTGTTGTTGTTGTTGTTGTTGTTGTTGCTGCTGTTGTTGTTGTTGTTTTTAGATGTTCTTCTGTAGAGTCTGATTCATAGTGATCTTCATATGGTTTTCAATGGCTAATTGCTTCAGGACTGTTTTCAGGAATGGATTGCCACATGCTTCTATTTTTGCAGTGCTGGGGATCAAACCTGGGTCTTCCAAGTAGCACTCTACCGAGTAGCACTTCTGAGTAGCACTCTACCAACTGAGCTAACTCCCAGCCCTAAGAGGCATTTAGAACCCCACAAGATACTGACAAGAAGAGAACCTCCACATCGCATTACAGTTAAAATGCTATGATTATAAACCAATGAAGAAATTTTAAAAGCTGCAAGAGAAAAGGGCCAACCCTTCAGAATAACACCAAAAGCAAACACACCAGAATAACATCAAATCTATCATTAGTAACCCTAAAAGCAAGGAAAACATGGAATGACATATTTTAAGCCCTGAAAGTAAATAACTGCCAAACAAGATTACTATATCCACCAAAATCTTCTTTTAAAATTGATGGAGAGGGAAAGACCTTCCATGATGATCATAAACTTAAAAATTAATGACTGCTAAGCCAGCAATGCCTGCAGCTGTAGCCCTGTGGCGTCAGATCCCTTCAGATTGTAGAAGCTAAGCAGAATTGGGCCTGGTTAGTACTTGGATGGGAAACCACCTCGGAACACCAGACACTGTGGGCTTGGGAGATGGATCCACAAACCTACTCGCAAAAATCAATTTGTTATTGAAAACCCTATGAATGGCAGAGAGACAGTAACAATACTGTTTTGCCTGTTGTATACTGGATACTGACTTGATGGCACCTAACAACAATAAAAACAAGCCAGCATTGCAAAGATACTTGAATGAATCCTACACACAGAGGAAGAAGAAGAACAGACAAAAATATGAGAGCTCAGTAAAGAATAAATACTACAAAAGGAATACATGAACAAATGGAAGACAGGAAAGACACATGTATGTTCAAATTAATAAACTGGTAAACCCCCAATATGAACTAGGGAGAAAGAGAAGAACTACCAGTACTTGAATCAACTAGGAAAACGTCTGACAAAATTATAGGAAATATGAAAGAACCCTAAGAGCTGGGATTTAGCTCAGTTGGTAGAGCACTGCTCTGCAGTCTCTGAGGTCCCGAGTTCAATTCCCAGCACCACAAAAATGGGAGAAGGGCCTGGCAATCCACTCCTGAGGCAATCCCAAAACAGTCAGCCATTGAAAACCCTATGAGGGCCACTATGAGTAGGATACCGACTCGATGGCACCTAACAACAACAACAACAAGAACCCAAAATGTAAATGGTCTTAACTCTCCAGTTAAAAGACACAGGCTAGCTGACTGTATTAAAATATAAGACCCAACTATCTGATATCTCCATGAAACATACCTCACTGGCAATGACACATACAGATTAAAAGTCAAAGGATGGAAAATGATATTTGTGGTAATGATATCTGACAAAGTAGATTCCAAAGGTAAATGAGTCAGGAGATATAAAGAATGTTACTACATACTAGTGAATTGAATTATCTACCAGGAAGATGTAACAATTGTAAATACATACTTCTTTATGACTGAATACTGGGGCATGTAATTTCATAAAATAAGCACTATTGGATATAAAGGGACAGGTAGGTCCAGATACAATAATAATGGGTAACTTAAACTCCCTACTCTCTTCAATAGACAAATCATCCAAAAAAAAATCAACAAACTCCAGAGTTAAATGGCACTAAAGGTCAAATGGACATAACAGACAATTACATAATATTCCACAAGGAAAACTTGGAATGACATATTTTAAGCCCTGAAAGTAAACAACTGCCAAACAAGATTACTATATCCACAAAAATCTTCTTTTAAAATTGATAAAATTCCACTCAACAATTGCAGAATAAATATTCTTCTCACTAGCTCATGGAACTTTCTCTAAAATAGACCACATATTAGGCCATAAAGAAAGTTTTAAGAAATAAAAAAATACAAATCATTCTATGTACCCTTTCAGATAATGGAGTAAAAATAGAAAACAACACCAAGGGAAACAAAGAACAAAAATGATACAAACATAGGGATATTTAACACTATACTCTTGAATGATCAGTGGGTGATCAAAGAAATTGGGGGTGAGATTTTAAAATTCCTAGAATCAAATGAAAATGGAAACACAACCTACCAGAAACATTAGGATACAACAAAGGCAGTTTTAAGAGGGAAATTTATAGTATGTGTACTTTTACTAAGAAAATAAAAAGTAACCAAGAGTACTCAAATAAATTAAACATGTTTCTTAAGGCAATAGAAAAACAAGAACAAGGTAAACCCAAGATCAGTGTATAGAAAGAAATAATAAAGATCAGGATGGAAATTACTAAAAGGGAGACTGAACAAAATTACAAAGAATGAATGAAACAGAGTTGATGCTTTGAAAAGATAAATGGGATCTATAAACTCTTAGCCAAACTAATCAAAAGAGAGAAAAAGAAGATGCAAATTAATAAAAGTACAGATGAAAAAGGGATCATTCCAACAGATACCACTGAAATCCAGAGAAGCAGTAGGGAATACTTTGAAAACTTATATTCTAAGAAAATGGAATATTTGGAAGACATGGAAAAATTCCTTAATGTATATGACCTACCAAAATTAAATCAAGAGAATTTAAACAGGCCTATAATAAGCAATGAAATTGATGCAGCAAAAAAGAGTCTTCCAACAACGAAAAGCCCAGAATCTGATGGAATCATAGCCAAATTCTACCAAACCTTTAAAGAAGAATTAGCATCAATGCTCCTCAAACTATTCCATAAAATAGAAAGGGAAGGTATACTTCCAAGCTCATTTTATGAAGCCAGTATCACCCTAATATGAGAGCCAGATAAGCATACAACAAAAAGGAAAACTAGAGACCAATATCTCTGATGAATATACACACAAAAATTCTCAAAAAATATTTGCAAAATGAATTCAACAATATGTTT
Source organism: Pedetes capensis (assembly GCA_007922755.1). Lineage (NCBI taxonomy): Eukaryota > Metazoa > Chordata > Mammalia > Rodentia > Pedetidae > Pedetes > Pedetes capensis. The sequence continues at coordinate 14,058 of VMDO01030954.1, forward strand.
AAAAAATCACACTCTATGATGAAGTTGGTTTCACTCCAGAGATTCAAGGAGAGTTCAACATATACAAATCAATAAGTATTAAACAGCATATGAATAGACTCAGAAACAGAAATAACATGGTTCTCTTAATAGATGCAGAAAAGGCCTTTGACAGAGTTCAACATTGTTTCACATTAAAAGCCCTAAAGAAAGCAGGAATAGAAGGAACTTACCTCAACATAATACAGGCTATATATGACAAACTTATAGCCAACTTTATATTAAATGGGGAAAAACTGACATTTGTTATAAAATCAAGAATGAGAAAACGGTGTCCTCTCTGTCTCTAGTCTTATGTGATAGAGTGATTGAAGTGTTAACCACAGTAATAAGGCAAAAGAAATAACATATTTATTAGTCAGCTGGCACATCATTAAAACTAACTGACACAAACTGATGGAGGGAGAGATTTATTGGGAGCTCACAGAAGATTAGTCCATAAGGGTGGTGGAGCAGGCATGGCAGTGGCAGGTGGCAGGCTCTGTAGTAGACAACCTCATGTTACATCTTAGCAGACCAGCAGCAGGGAGCAGAGTGCCACCAGAACCGTGGGTCTGGGTAAAAATCTCCAAAGGCCTACCCCAAGTGACTCCTTTCTGTCAAGCTAGATCCATTTCCCAAAGAACCATAGAACTCCCAGAACAGCACCATCATCTGGGGACTAAATGTTCAAATACATGGCCTTTGGGGGACATTTAGATCCAATCCATAAAAACGAATACAAATAAAGGAGAAGTAATCAAATTATCCCTTTTTGCAGGTGAATGATTTGTATTTAAAATACCCTTAAATACCATTAAATACTTTCAACAAAGAAGTAGGATACAAGATCAATATTCAAAAATCAGTAGCACTTCTAAATGCCATTAACAAACGTGCAGAGGAAGAAATCAAGAAAACAATCCCATTCCTGAGAGCCTCAAAAATAAATAAATAAATGAATGAATGAATAAATAAATAAATGAATAAATATTGAGGAATAAAACTAACTAAAAAGGTGAAAGTCCTGAACAATGTAAACTTTAAAACAATGAAGAAAAAAATTCATGAAGATATGAGAAGATGGAAGGACTACCCTTTGATCACCAGAATTAACTATGTGAAAATGGCTGCACTACTGAAAGCAATCTACAAATTCAATGCAAGCCCCATTAACATTACAATGAGATTCTTCACAGAAGTAGAATCATCAATCCTAATATTCATATGGAAGTTTGAAAGACCATGGACAGACAAAGCAACACTGAATAAAAAGAGCAACACAGGAAGTATCACATTACCTGACATCTAATTATACTATAGAGGCAAAACAGCAAGACACTGGCACAAAAATAGACAGGCCAATGGAATAGAACAGAGGACTCAGAAATAAACCTACTAAACTACAGCCACTTAATTTTCAACAAAGGTGCCAAAAACATACATTGGACAAAAGATAACCTCTTCAACAAATATTGCTGGGAAAATTGGACATCCGCACGTGGAAGGACAGAACTATATCTCCTGTGGCCATTAACAGAATCCCATAGTGAATTTTCATTGCACATTGGGTCAGAACACAGCAAAATGCCACCGTGAATGGTAAAGCCCTATAGGTACTAGTTAGTTTAGTTACATTCTTTTGCTAAAGATCACTTCATCTTTAACTCTTAACCTACTCTGGGACATGACTTGTAAATTCATGCTGCATGTTCCAGTGGAATCTGGAGTGATGAGTATATTAGTTAGACCAATCTTTCATGATTCTTAAAAAGGCAGTGAATCCAAAAAGAATAATGTAGAACTAGAAGACCTTCTCATGCTTTATTCCCAATTACTTTTTTTTCCTACAGAGACAAAAAAAAAAAAAAAAAGACAACCATTTTTTAACCCTATACAAATATTTTTCCCCCCAGTACATAGATTTGAACCAAGGACCTTGGGAATGCTAGCCAAGTGTTCCACCACCGAGCCACACCCTCAGGACATTTTTTACTTTTCATTTTGAGACAGGCTCTCATTAAGTTGTGCAGGGTGCCTCATACTTGCTATCCTCCTGCCTTAGCCTCCTGAGTAGCTGGGATTCTAGGCATACACCACGGAGAACAACTTAAAATACTTTGCTGTAGAAAATAATATATTTATTTATTTGAATATCTATCTATCTATCTATCTATCTATCTATCTATCTATCTAATCTATCTATCTATCTATCTATCATCAATCTGGGGCTGGGATTTAGCTCAGTTGGTAGAGCACTGCGTTGCAGTCTCTGAGGTCCTGCAAAAATGGGAGAAGGACCTGGCAATCCACTCCCAAGGCAATCCTGAAACAGTCAGCCATTGAAAACCCTATGAGGGTCTCTATGAGTCTGATACCGACTCGATGGCACCTAACAACATCTATCTATCTATCTATCTATCTATCTATCTATCTATCTATCTATCTATCTTTTTCATTTTCTTTTTGAGGCAGGGTCTTACTGTGTAGCCCAGGAAGGCCTGGAACTCTCTATCTAGACCAGGTTAACACCCAAATCATGTTGATCTTCCTGCCTTAGCCTTCTGAGTGCTGGGATTATAGGCACGGGCCACCATGCCTGGCTTTCATTTGGAAAATATTACATACTATATCTCTTATTATGGGGCTGGGTTTAGCTCGGTTAATAGGGTGCTGCTCGGTACTCTGTGAGGCCCTGGGTTTCATCTCTAGCATTGCCAAAATGGGAGAAGAACCTGGCAGCACACTCCCAAAACGATCAGCCATTGAAAACCCTGTGAAGGTCCTATGAGTTGGACCCAACTCCACGACATGAAACAACAAAACAGCATAGTATGTATACCAGCAACAATAAAATTTAATGTAAAATACGGCCTTTATGCAATGTGATGTTTCAACATGCGTTCACTGATTTTAACAAATGCACCACTCTAGTGTAGTAGTTTGATAGAAAGGGAAGCTAGGCATGGTTATTGTTAGTAGATGCCTTCAAGTTGGGTCCAACTCAGAGCAACTCTATATACAACAGAATGAAATACTTTGCCACGCACATGATCATTTTTTATGTTGAGCCCATTGTTGTAGCCACTGTGTTTCTTCTCATTTTAAGTTGTGCCACATCAGCAAATGAATGTCCCAGGGGCACTACTCCATTCCCATCATTAAGGTTGACTCTACTTTGAGGAGGCAACTCTGTTCCAGTTGTCTTTTGAATGCCTTTCAGTTTTGGAGGCTCATTTCCCAGCATTACTTTTGACAGCGCTTCTAGCCTATTCACAGAGTTTTCAATGGCAAATTGTTTCAGGAATGGGCTACTGGTCCTTCTTCCTAGTTTGTCATAGTCTGGTAGTTCAACTGAAACCTGTCTACCATACGTGTCCTTACTTGTACCTGAGATACTGGTGGCATAGCTTTCAGAAGCACAGCAACGTACAAGTCCCCAAAGCATGAAAAGCTGAAAAGAGTATAGAGGAACTCTGTGCTTTCTGCTCAGTTTTGCTGTGAAATTTTAACTTCTCTAAAAAAATGAAATCTGTTTTAAAAATAAGTCATTATAGAAATTTTACTGTGTAATACTTCTCATTTCACTGAGTTCTAAAACATTAAATATATATATATATAGTTATTTTTATTAACCAATTGATTACTTTGAAACAATTTTAATTTCCAAGTACATGTTTTAATGCTCCTTTCCAGCTTGAATTTTATGTATAGAGAATCCTCTGTGCAAATTGTCAATTATTTGAGATTTTGAAAGATTTCTTTGGAAAAAAATTTTCATTTGAGTTTGCTGTACATGTCAGAATTCCTAAATAGTATTGAAGTGATCTTATTAAACAAATTATTCACTTTATTGGTAAAATTTAAATGTATTTTTATACATCTCACTCCTCAAAAGCATACATACATTTATTTGATAAATTCTTATAGATGGAATGGTGGGTAAATTTGAAGTACATTTCAAATATTGACATACATTCCGAAATGGCCTTCCAGAGAGGTTCATTAATGATAATGACCTCAAGCTATCTCCCTCATCTACTGTCATCAACACAAATGTTATTGGACTTGTTAATACTCAACCAACTCATGTTGAATAAAATATAATCCCACTACAATTTGAATTGCATTTTCTTATTAAAAGTGTTATCGATTAAATATTTCTGTCTCCTCAAAATTCATATTGATCCACTATCCCACAATGTGATGGTATTGGGAGATGGAACCTTTGGGAGGTAAGTAGGTCATGAAGGTGGAGCCCTTATATCAGACAGGGATACTGCCCTAATCAGACAAATGATCTGCTGACCCCTTGATCCTAGACTTCCCAGTTTCCAGAATTATCACAAATAAATGTTTGTTGTTTAAGCTACCAGTTTATGGTAATTTGTTACAGCAGCCTGAACCAATCAAGACAGACTCACTCTCCAATTTCCCTATTATGATTACACTACCTGTTGTGTGTGTGCACATGTACATTCAAAGTATTCTTATTTCTATTAGGAATTTCTATGTTTTTATTTCTCTTTGAGGATATCAACATATTCAAATTGTTTTTATATTTTATTTTCATTTAATCATGTGTGATTTGTTTTGATATGATGGATTCTGGGGACTGATTTCCTCATGTACTAGAATTCTGGGTTACAATCTCATCTCAGCTGAGAGTTTTCATTTTTCTCTCCATTTATTTAGCCTGCCCTCTCTGTAGGTGTCATTGCTTCTATTTTGACTTACCCCATTATTTCCAGTGGTCTTGGTTCAGAAATGAATCTTATGGTTGTTTTTTGTAGTATTCTATCCTAAAACAATATTGGATTTTTATCATGCAATCTGTAAAGGAGACACAGGATTGCTTGGTTGACATGCCAGGCCTGTGCCCTCCCATCTCCTTAGGCACATGGCTGCTGTTAAGTAATTACCCCAAGCAGCAGCATGCAGCTAAAATACATATACTAAATATGTTAATTCTCCTTTCAAAAGTAAGTGAATTTCCTTACCACTTTTCAGTTTCCAGGAATGGGCTGGGCCCATTCCCTAATTTCATGTAGGACAGCTTTATTTCCCATCAACCCTAAGAACTGAGCACTTACTCATTTTTGCTAGTGTCCATATCCAACAAAATCAAGCACCCAACTTCAATCCAGCTCAGTATTTGATATTCTACTTTATTAAAGAGATATATTTTGTTTCTTAGTAAGTTAGCATTTCCTTCATTACCTTTTGTTACGTGTGATCATTATTTTTATGCTTTTTAGCAATACAGAGGTCATTCATAGTATGAACTTAAAGTCTCAACTTCATATGAATTTCTTATTCCTTAATGACATTAGAGTAGTTCATTGTGTGACTGCATTATAATTATTAAGTAGTTCCCCTACTGGTAGGTAATGCATTGTTTCTAAGTTTTGCTATTAAAAACAAAAAGCTCATTGATTATCTTTTTGCATAAATAACTATAAATTTCTGTTTACATGAATTACTAGCAGTGGGAAGTCAGGGTTAAATTTATATTCCTACAACATCTGGAAGATCTGTCTTCCCCATAACCCTGACATCACTTGTAGTATCAAATATTTTTTCCCTTGTTCTAATCTGAAAAACAGCATTTCTGAGTTTCCTTTCCATCGGGGATGAACTTAAAATTCTCTCCCCTCAGTATTTATTTATAGAAAGGACTGTTTGGAGGTCTGGAGTATGTGACACTAGATGTAGCAGAACACAGGCCTTGGTTAGAGACAGGGCCTTTGAGATTAGATGCTCTTAAACGTTAATGGTTGTGTTGTATTTTAATTTAATTTAGTTCTCATTCTCTTCTTTATAGGAATAAAAAATATATTAATGTGCCTAAATTTGAACACTAATAGATGGCAATTTATGTGTAAAAGAAAAGCTATTTTAATCACCAAATGTAAATGTCTTACCTTGGAAATTTTTAAATGTTCACCTTTGAAAACAAACATGAATTCTGAATTAAATACCTTGATAAGTTTAAAGGTCTTTTAGCTTCGAAAACTGAGAATTTAATTAAAGTAAATGAAAAAACATCAAAAGGATTATAAGTGTACACATACTTTAATCCAGTATTTATATCTCTGATTTATTTTATTGCCACTGTTGTTCACCAATGTCTGTAATCAATATGAATATGCACTTGTGAACTATGACTTCCACAAATTAAATTAGAAATGGGTGCTTAAATTATTACCTTTTACATTTTTCTTTTAAAACAAAATTTCATTCACAATCCTGCTTTTATATGTGAAATTTCAGTTTCCTTGCATAAAATCTGATATGAACATCTGATGTCTCATTAACATTATTATTAAATGCATAATCCAAATGCCAAATACAAATAAAAATATCTCTAAGAATCTAATTTCCCAAAAATAGTCAATCATCTTCATTACATTTAAGACTTCTTAAAACTGAGTCATTTCAAAGCAAGGTGTTTCATTCAATTTATTTGCAAAATATCAATAAACACTATACTGTACTATAATGCACAAGCACTGGAGATTTTCTATTAATTTTTCCAAATCATGTATTCATTATTTATGTTTTCTTTGCTTATTTTCTATGC
>VMDO01030955.1:0-20653 GCA_007922755.1 Pedetes capensis
ACACACACACACACACACACACACACACACACACACACACACACACACATAGTATATTCCAGGGTGAAGGGATGACTAAGTAATCAGCAATTTTCCAAAATGATTTCTTTGCAGTATATAATGTTTATTAAGGATAAGTTAAAGGTGTTCTAATTACAGATCTATATAGAGGTAATTCCCAAATTACAATGGTTCAAGTAACGAATTTTAGGCTTTGGGACTGTGCAAAAACAATAGACATTCAGGAAAATCTTGTGCTAGAACAAGTTGGTCCCAGATTATGAGAACCAGCCACAAGACGCTGACACCAGAGAAAGAGGTAGTTAGATCCAGAGTTACACAGGGAGGAATGTATTTGGGACTTACTCATAGAAGCATTGTCCTGGACAGCAGAATAAACAGTGGATCTCCATGATTTAGAACAAAAGGAGGTCCATAAAATACTTTGGACAAAAGTGACTTCATCCAAGCCAGAATGCACTTGGTTCATTTCAAAGTAATATGAACATCAGGCACAGTGCTGGTACTAAAATCCCCCCAGCAACCCGGATTTATTTATAGTGTGCTGAGAAAATATGCAGAGAAATCTAACACAGATTACTCAAGATCAGCCATGGCAGTTAAAGTCAAGATGATTGCAATCAGGTCAAGTTGAATCTCTATAAAACTACTTAAAGTTTTAAATTTTGATATTTTCTGGGCTAGTGATATACAGAATGATACCATATTGTGATGCTGGATAGCAGCAATGAACGATACCTCACAGCCAGCCACATGATCGTAGGAGTAAATAATCAATACTTTACAGTGTACGGTGTTGCTAACATACATTGTTTAGTAGGTTAAGGATATTAAATGTATTTTCAACTTCCTATGTCTATTATAGTTGTTTTCAGGTGCTGTGGAGTTGGGTCCAATTCATAGCAACTCTCATAGGGTTTTCAGTGGCTGATTGTTTCGGGATTGCTTCAGGAGTGGCTTGCCACATCCGTCTCTTGTTTTTGTGGTGTTGGGATTGAATCCAGGGCCTCTTGCCTATACTTCTGTAATTATATCATTTTAACAATGTTACATAAAATAATTGCTTAACCTAAAGTATTGGTACATTTTCTTCACACTGATAGGAAGACTATTTTATCTGAATTCATTTAACTTTTCTCTTTTAGTATCAGGAAACTCCACTGTTATGTTTGTTTATTTGCAGTACTGGAGGTTGAACCAAAGCCAGAACTTCAAGCTTGCATGCTTTGCAAGTACTGTACCACTGAGCTGCACCTCCAGCCCATTGTTTACCTTTTTTAAATTTTGAGACAGGGTCTCACTAAATTACACAGACTGCCTCTGGTCTAGAACTTGCAATCCTCCTGCCTCTTCCTCTCAAGCCTTTGGGATTATAGGTGTATACTCCATGCCCGGCTCAGAAAACTCCAGTTTTAAATATGAAGTCATGATGGGTTACATATTTTATATATTCCAAATTTGGATTCATCATTTTAAGTGATACATTCCTTGATTGTGAAATATTTGGTATTTAGGGTTTCATTAGAGCACGTAAATCACATGAGTATTTAATGAGTAAAGTCCATTATTTATGTAGTAAGTTTCACTTAAATTAAGAATTTTTAACAATGTTGTTGTTGTTAGGTGCTGTGAAGTCAGGCCTGACTTATAGCAACCCTATGTACAATAGAGGGGCTGGGATTTAGCTCAGTTGGTAGAGTGCTGTGCTGCAGTCTCTGAGATCCCGAGTTCAATTCCCAGCACCACAAAAATGGGAGAAGGACTTGGCAATCCACTCCCAAGGCAATCCTGAAATAGTTAACCATTGAAAACCCTGTGAGCGTCTCTATGAGTTGGATACTGACTTGACAGCACCTAACAACAACAATGTACAATAGAATGAAACTTTCCCTGACACTGTGGCATGCCCAGCACTATGTCAATGCTTTTCATTTACAGGGTTTGCCATGGCTAATTATTTTCTTGGATTGCTTCAGAAGTGGACTGTCATGTCTTTCTCCAATTTTTGCAGTACTAGGGATTGAAACCAGGGCTTTAGAGAGTACAGAGTATCACTCTACCACTTGAGGTAAACCCCAGCCCATTTTTAGCAATATATCAATGGAAAATTGCATGTAATGTGAAACACTATATTTACAAGTTACTTCAAATAATTTCCTCTTATAAAAGTACTAGATTATTTCAAAATAATGTAAAAGAAAACTTACAATAAATTTGGAAAAAATATTTGTTTCAAACAAATTTTGCACATCATTCTCAGGGAAAAATATAAAACTATGCTATAAATTTTCATTCTTCTTCTCCCTTCACTTCAACAACAGTTAATTTAGACATTCAAAAATCCATCCCCACTAATAAGTTTTTAGCCTGACATGTTGTGAAAAGTCATTTTAGAAAAGATACTTTTAGGTTTCACATAAGGAGTGGCAGGTGGTCAAAGCAACACAATGTGGCCCATGTGGTGGGACATGTTAAGTAGTCTGTCATTAGTTGTAGATTAAAAGAATAAATGGAATGTATCTAGATATCTTAAATCAGCAGATTGCATCAATCAATGCTTATAGAAATGTAGTGAACACTTTGAGCCATCATTATGTTAATCATTGACATTAAATTTGAGAATTTATATGGAAAGCATAAAAGAAAATTTGAAAATGAAGTGTAAGATTAACATTAATGAATAGTTGGGATTTAAATTTAAAATGTGATTCTCTTTCCAACTAAATCCAGCTTTAGTGAAAATTTGTCTTTTCTCCTAAACACAGAACATTAATTAACCTTATTATACTATAACACAAATGATTGGGACAGTATAACAAATCAGATAAATAATCTTAATAATTTAAAAATAAGAATAATACTAGTAATCAGTTGACATACTTACGGGGCAAGAATTACAATTAAAACATGATCTTAATTAGTGTGGGAGATATGAGAAGAAATGGAAAACTATAAACTAGCTTTGCTAAAAATTTGTGTGGCCTTTAGAAAGTTATATCTCTGCAGATCTCAGGTTCAAAATCTGTAAAGTAAGATTGAGTTTCTAGTTATACATGATGGCTGATGCTCTATAGTTTGCTATTACAGTAAGTAGAAAATCTCTAAACTATAGAGGTGCAGGGTGAGAATAAAATAATTGTGTATGGTTAAGTTAAATTGCATAACCGTAGAAGACAATACCAAATGAAATTTTTGAGAGCTAACAACTAGCCCATTTTTAAAGGCAAGAAACAGAAGAAGGAAAGTATAGACATATTACAGACACTCTCAAAGGAAAAATCCAAAATGTGCCTAATTTAGTTTCAGTGGCACTTGGAAAACCTACAAATATAATTGGCTATGTGCCAGAAGTTATGACAATAGAAAATTTAAAGAGATTTTTTCTAAAACAGGTCAGTATTACCAATGGAGAATATAAATGATCTTATTGACCAATGTTTACTTTTTGTTTTTAAAATTGCATTAAGTTCTGTTAACTTTAAAGAATGAGAAAAGTACATATAACTGGAACTATTTTAATTTATGCTGCTATAACAAAATGGTTGAGATATGGTAATTTATACGCAATGAAAATTCATTGTATTGTAGCTAAGGAGGCTGACTTATGCAACCCTATGTACAATAGAGGGGCTGGGATTTAGCTCAGTTGGTAGAGCACTGTGCTGCAGTCTCTGAGATCCCGAGTTCAATTCCCAGCACCACAAAAATGGGAGAAGGACTTGGCAATCCACTCCCAAGGCAATCCTGAAATAGCCATTGAAAACCCTGTGAGCGTCTCTATGAGTTGGATACTGACTCGACAGCACCTAACAGTAGAAGACAATACTAAATGAATTGTTCATTTGTCTGCTGAGCTCTGCCCTCAGCTGTCATGATGACTTCTTGAGCCTGGCACAGTAGCACCTGCCTGGAGGTGGAGATGGAGGTAGGGGATCACACTTTTGGGGCCAGAGGCAACTTGTGTAACTTAGGGAGACCCTGTCTCAAGATAAAAAAATGAAAAACAGTGGGGCTGGGGCGCAGCTCAGTGCTAGAGTGATGGGAAGAAATGCGGTATCCTTACATGGCAGAAGGTAGAAGGCAAGCACAGTGAGACCTGTGTGAAGCATCTTTTATAACAGTTATAATTCCTTTCTCAAGGGAGATGCCCTAATCACCTTCTAAAGGTCTCACCTCTTAATACTGTCACATTAGCAATACCAGAATTTGAGAGATGACACAGTCAATAACTGCAGCAGATAATATGGGGAGGAGTAGGGAGAACAGAGGGGTGCTATTTGAGACAAAATCTTATTGCAATTAAGATTTGTCATTCTTTCCCATTATTTATATCAATGATAACTCATTTAAAAAAACTTGGTTGACACTTTCATATGTTTATCATATCCTTTTTTTCTCTAACGACAGCATATTTAGACAAAAAGTCATTATTTAAGTTCCCTGAGGAAATACTACTAGAAACAGTCACAATTACACTTATTGGAACAAACAAATGTACAAATGATGAGATTTAGCAAATTCTTAAAACAATATACTGTGGAACCAAAAAATTTGCAATAAATAGTTAAACTTTTCTAGTTTTTTATACTGCTCAAATTGTGCCATTCTTTTGAAATCATAAATCTAATTTACCTCCAAAGAGTCAACCTTTTCTTGTTACTATACATGAAGTAATATTGCTTTTAATCTAATTCATATGAAAATTTTGAAACCCATTTTCTTCCTGAAGTATCCAACTAAGAAAAGATTGTACTCAGTTACCAAGTACAATACTATAAAAATATTTTTCTTTATACATTTGCTTTATTATAAGGAGACAAGAATCAATTAGCAGAATCAAATATCAAATGCTTATGTACATAATAATTTTTCTATTAGTAAGACTATGGGTTTGGATCATGAGTTTAACTTGTCATTTCATTTAATATTTATTTTAAACTTAGACTATATTTTATAAGGTATATCTTGTATCCATTTTAATTGTATGAACAGAGGAACGTAATATGTTATAATAGCCTTCTGTGTGCTTAAAATTGTTAAATTGTATTGATTACTTTCTCATATATCATTGAATGATAAATGAAGAATGCCAAATATGACGCTTTTCTCTTTTACAGTTCAAAGTATTGTGATTGTGTAATTAAGCCTACAACATGAATCTTACAAAGAGATACCAAGATTAGGTTTTACTTTTAGGCACTTAACCGAATTTCATGAAGGCACATTTTTTTAAAGGAAAAATAGATTCAGGACTTTGTGATTATCAGCTGTTGATGCCTCTGTGAGAACTAATTTAATTTTGAAATTATGTAGCATATGTCAAGCTATATATCTTCCTATTTTGAATATTCAAGAAAGATTAGAGCAAGGCAACTTTGTACTGAGATGAAATGCTGTCTAATATTCTTGCTGACCCTGAGACTGGTCTCATTAGTAATTCAGACATAGCTTGGTTAGAAGAGATGATGCTGACTTTGGAACAAGTCTTTGTTTCAGTAATTTTTAACAGAATTCTTGTTGAGATAAACTACATTAGGAATAGTTCCTTATTGTTGTTGTTAGGTGCTGTCCAGTCAGGTCTGTCTCATAGCCACCCTGGGTAAAACAGAATAAGGGATTCTCCTACACTGTGCCTCCCCAGCACTATGCCAGTGCTTCTCTGTTATTCATAGAGTTTTCAATGGCTGATTGTTTGAGGATTATATTGAGAGTGGGCTACCAGGTCCTTCTCCCAGTTTTACAGTGCTGGGAATTAAACTCAAGGTCTTAGCACAGAACAGCACTCTACCAACTGAGCTAATTTAAAAGTCATCATTTGTTTTTGTTCTTGGTTTGCTTTTTATTTTTTATTTTTTATTTTTTTTTCATTCATTGCACTTGGTATTCACTTAACTCCTTAAATCTGTGGTTTGAAATCTGACACTAATGTGGGAAAATCCCCAGTGGTAGTTATACAAAATTCTTCTGTTTGCTTCTCTCTTTTAACTTGTTCTGGTGTTTCCACTATACTTGTTAAATCTCCAATTATTGCCCCATACTCCTTGAGTATTTTGTTGTATGTTTTTGCCAGCTATTATTGTTTCTTCTTTTCAGTTTTAGGGGTTTGTGTTGAGATATCCTCAAGCTCGTAAATTCTTCATTTATGTTCATTTTCCTAATAAGTCCACCAAAGGCAATTTTTATTTATATAATGTGTTTGATATCTGATTTTTCTTTTTGGTTCTCTCTCAAGATTCCCATCTCTCTGCTTACAGTTGTTCTTGCCTGCTGTAATATTTATCCATTATACTCATTAGTATATTAATCAGGTTGTTTTTAGCTGCCATCGAGTTGGGTCCCACTCTTAGTAACCCTATGTACAAGAGAAGGAAACAGGACCCGACAACATGCCATGCACAGCACTGTGTCAGTGCTTCTCTGCTATTCGTAGGGATTTCAATGGCTGATTGTTTTTGGAGTGGGCTGCCAGGTCCTTCTCCCAAGCCTACAGAAGCCAGTAGTCCCATGTGGTCTACCACCCAAGGACTAACCAGAACCGACCTAGCTTCTGAGATCTGATGAGGTCAGATGCCATGGTGGTATGGTAGTAGACATATATTAATCATAGCTGCATTTAAATTCCAATTACAGCTTATCTACTATATCAGGTTTTGATGCTTTCTTTTATCTGTTCAAATTGTGATTTTCTACTCTTAGTATGCCTTACTTTATTTTTTCTTCACAGCAGAACATGACCTATCATGTGAAAGGCACTAGTATAAATGTTGTTAGGTGCCACTGAGTCAGCATCCTACTCATAGCAGCCATACACCCAACAAGAGAAATACTATTGTCAGTGCTTCTCTGCTATTCATAGGGTTTTCAATGGCAGATTGTTTTGGCGGAGTGGGTTGCATGGTCCTTCTCCCATGCCTATATCACCTGGTTCCCAGGCGGTCCAGGTACTAACTAGGCCCAACCCTGCTTAGCTTCGGAGATCTGATGGGTTTGGATGCCACAGTACTATGGGTGCAAGCCTAGTGTAAATAAGCCTTTATTAATGTGGTGGTCAGGTGTAGAGAAAGGGAAGTGCTGATCAGTCCTATGATTATATCTGTCTTTTAGTGAGCCTGCGCCTGCACTCTATAGATTTCCCAATAGTTTCACAGTCTTTCTCTCCCCTTCTTAAATGAGGGAATGGCTAGAGTGATCAGGAGTTGGCCATTTCTCTTCCTCCTGATCAATTATACTCTGGTAACATCCTGTAGGTTAGGCTGTGTTTAGCTACCTGTAGTTTCTATTGAGGGTGGATATTGTTAAGAGCAGAGAGCTCTGGTGTATTTTGAAATGGTCCCTTCTCCCCTTTCTGTGCAGGGAACATAAGGAGAATTTTCTCTGATATTAACTGTCCCAACCTCCTGGAGGAAAATCTTCCTCCTGAAGGAAAAATCTTGCAATTTTGTGGAGGTCCCTCATGACTGGACTCCCTGGGAGTTCTTAACTCTCAGACTTGTCCACACTGAGCTTCCAGCAATTCATCAATTACAGTCTTACAGTTGTTCCTATAATGACTTCCAGGTGTGACTTCTTGTATTTGCCCACTTATGTCTCCCATCTTGGGGGCAGGGGTTTTTCCAACATCCTCAACTGTCTTAAGCATCTAAATAGAATTGCTGTTTGTTCAGTTTGTTACTCATTGTTATGAAATAGGCAAGCTCCTTACTGTACAACCAGAAACCTCAACTCACATTGTTTTTAATGAGTAAACTTTTCTTTTTTCTTTTCTTTTCTTTTTTCTTTTCTCTTCTTTTTTTTTTTTTTCTAGTACTGGGGAGTTGAATGTCAAGTGTCACAAATGCTTTTGCAAGTTCTTTACCACTGAACTGCATTCCCAGCACATTTTTTACTTTTTATTTTGAGAGAGGGTCTCACTAAGTTATATAGGCTGCCTCTGGCTTCAAACTTGCAATCCCCCTGTCTCTGCCTCCCATGTCTCTGGGATTACAGGCATGTGCTACTGCACTTGACAGGTTTTTTGTTTGTTTGTTTCCAAAAGCTACCATGTGAGTCTTAAAACAGTAGTAAGTTTTATGCATTTATTTAGTCTTCTTTATGGCAAGATGAAATAGATTGGCAATGTTGTAAGTATGAACTTCTATCATAATTACATCCATTTCACACATCTTTACCTTCATTTTTTAGGACAGCCTAATTCTTTTGGGTAACTAATGACAGACTGCAGGAAGATTAAGATAAATTAATATGCAACAGCTTGTGAAAAGCGCATAATCTTTTGGGAAGTATAATAAAAACAATTTACTTCTAGAACACATTTATTAATTTTATCTTCAAATTTTTACTGATCAAAAGAAAATCATCTGGGATGCATATTAAAATTTCAGGTTTCCAAGCCAGATGTGATGGCACACACATATAATCCCAGCACTCAGGAGACTGAGGCAGGAGGATCATGATGAGTTCAAGGCCAGCCTGGGTTACATAGCAAGTCCCAGGCCAACCTTAGCTAAAAAGTAAGAATGAATGAATGAATGAATGAATGAATAAATAAATAACAGCTTCCTGGGACCCACAATTAGAGATTCTGATGTAGCATTTTCTTGGTGGGTGTCCAAGAATCTTTATTGATAAAATTCTGACAGCTGTGTCAATGGTATCTCAGATACCAGCAGGGTCACCCATGGTGGACAGGTTTCAACTGAGCTTCTAGAGTAAGACAGATTAGGGAGAAGAATTTAGCAGCCCACTCCTGAAACAATTAGCCATTGAAAACCCTATGAATAGCAGAGTAGCGCTGTCAAATATAGTGCCAGAAAATGAGTCCTGCAGTCTGGAAGGCATTCAAGAAATAACTGGGAAGAGTTACCTTCTCAAGGCAGAGTCAACTGTAATGACAGGAATGGAGTAAAACCCCTGGCACTTCCTCATGCTGATGTGATACAACTCAAAATGAGAAGAAATATAGTGGTTACAGCTTTGGGTTCAAATATAAAAATATTGTGTGCATGGCACAGGCTGGGTAGTGTTTTGTTTTGTTGTACATAGGGTTGCTGTGAGTCAGATTCGACTCATAGGCATCCAACAACAACAAAGCCTAAAGTAATTGTCCTATTCCAGTAAGTAACCTGATGGCTCAATATTAGGATAGAGGGCTCTAATCAACACAAATAGCTCTTGCAATGCCTACAAATACTTGATTTTCTTTGAGTAGTACATAGAAGGCATGAAGTTAGTAGGAGAATGTTTTCTTGATAAATTATATGTATCACTGATCTTTAGAATCTTCCTTCTTGGAGTGCATACATTATTTTATCATTTGTGTTTCAATCAATAATAAAATTACTTCAGACAAATGTAAGTATAAATGATTATTTCTTATATAAACATTGCATTGCATGCTACTCAATAATAATTTTTTGACTCATGCTGAACCTTTCTATTCCCTCTACTTTTGTAACCTCCAGCCAGGAGTTAATACCTATAATTATAGCTCCAGTAGCAAAGAACATTCAAATTCATCCCACTTCTTACCAAATTCTAAATGTGATCTCTTTGATTTCCCATGGTTGCTTAGTTACATTTCCTGTTTGTCCAAACAAATCTGATTAAAGCAATAAAGTATGAGCATGCTCTCTCTCTCTCTCTCTCTCTCTCTATATATATATATATATATATATCCTTACTTTATATAATATATATTATATATATCTTTACTTTATATTATATATATAACATATATATTATATATATATATTTTTATATATAATATTATATATTTATATATAATATATATATATTTATTTATATATATAATATATATATATATATAATATATATATAATATAAAGTAAGGATAGATAGATAGATAGATAGATAGAGATCTTTGCCTATCTGGAAGCTTATGCTGCCCCTTTTTTCTGTTCCAAAGTAGAAGTTCAAATAAATTTCTGTCTCTTTTTCAGCCTCATTTTGATATCCAGATCGAGTATTTCAATTGTGTCCAAAAACACGATGCCTCCCATAGGACTCACAGAGTCTGTGTTCCTTTTCTTATCAGAGATTTCAGAAAGGAAATTCTGTTCCTATTAACCTAAAGGTAGTAGCACTGGAGAATGAAAAATGGATGATTATTCCTCTCCACCTCTTAAAGCTGACAAATTACTCTCAAGCTTGGTGTATTAAAACCACCATTGCATTCTATTTAATTTTCAAGAATTCAGGTATGACTCAAGAAGGTGGTTCTTTAACTCCACATGGAATCCACTGAAGTCACTGAGACAGGAAAACAGAGAGTTTGGAGAGTCCAAGACTATTTCATTCACATACTTGGAATATCAGAAGGGATCATTGGAATTCTGACTCACTGGAACTCCATATAGTCTCAGGGCCTCTGCCCAGATTGTCTTTAGCATAAAGTCTCAGTAATAATATTTCACAAACAATATTTTAAGAGACCGGGATAGAAGCTGCTAGGCTTCTTATGACCTAGCCTAGGAAGTCCTACAATATTACTTTTACCATATTCTGGTCAAACAAATTCCAGGAACAGCTTAGATTTGAAGGTAGACATCACATAACAAGGAGAAGTATACTAAAATAAGATTATAACACTCATTAATCCATGACAGTCTGCTCTCTGTGCACAAAGGATTTATATTCCCACCACATGAAAAATATACTCACTATTTATAAGATTCTCATCCTATTATGTTGTCAGCTCCAACATAGGTCCAAGGTGTGATTTTTTTAGATAAGGTCTAATTATGCATAAAAGTCTGCATGCATCTTCTTGGTTATTGTATCAATGGAACATTAAACTATGAAACAAAAAATGATTTTCCCTTTGCATATCAAATATAGACTGGTGAGGGAGGCACAAGATGATTGCAAGATGTTAGTAGACACTTCTTTTCCAAAAACGATAATTGGAAGTGAAATAGTTTATGCACAGTAAAGTACTCACTCTTTCTTGCCTTCATCAATAATCTTTTCAAGGATATTTTAGGTTGTAATTCCTGCTTCATGGACACAAAACCATTGACACATGCCTTTTAGATTGTTTATTATCCCCTGTGTTCTCATTTAGCCTAGATTTAAGGGAAGGAAAATGATACCCTATCTGTCTATATCAATAGACAGAGTACCAAAGAATGTGCAGCCTTCATTTATCTACTAAACTACCACTGAACTCTGTTTAAATACTTACATGATTTTAGTTATCTGACAGGCTCTTCTTCCTTTTGGGGAACTTTTTCTAAATTCTCTGTAATTTTTTGGTGGCTCTTCTTTTTTTTTCCTATTTTATTGTTTATATCAGAATGCTCCTACAAAGATTTTTTGGATCACAGTTTCAGGATTTTTTAAAAATTATTTTTGTACAAGTCACAGGTGAGTGGCCCATTTCTATTTTGGATTTAGTCAGCTCCATTCAAATTTTATGGGCTTTGCAAGAATATATTTAGTTCCAGCCAACAACCCTATATATAGTTCTATCTACAACAACATGTACTGCGATATTAACTATTTGTATGTGTGCATATGTCTGTGTGTTTGTGTTCACATAATATACCAGAAAGCCTTGGCATGCTCTAAATTCTAGGGTAAATGTTGTCCATAACTTAAACATAAAATTTTAGAAGAATGCATTAAGGAGTTCAATTGAAGTGATTATAGAGATTCTGCATCTGTATTCCTCTTTCAATTCTGGTTTTGATATCACAATGACAAAGGAAATATACTTTTTTAAATTGAGTTTTTCATAGCCCATAACCTACCGTATTAGTATAAAATAAAAATTAAATAAAGCTGTTAACAAATACTTCAATTGCAAGGTTTACTGACTTTCTATTATATTTAGAATCTAAGTCCAAATCACTAAGGATTAACTCGAAACTGAACTCTGGTAATGTAAATACATAGCTCATCTGGCTAGTGAGAATTCACACAGGTTCTATGCAGCAGATGTTAATAGAAACTCATTTCAACTGAGTGCTGTGATGCATGCCTATAATCCCAGGAAATTAGGAGGCAGCAGCAGGAGGACCATGAGTTTGAGGCCAGAGGCAGCCTGCACAATTTAACAAGGCCCTGTCTCAAAATTTAAAATAAATAAATAAATAAATAAATAAATAAATAAATAAATAAGAAAACAGGGGTTATAGATGCAGCTCAGTGATAGAGCACTTGCCTGGCATGTGTGAAGCTCCTCAGTATTATAAAAATAAATAAATGAATAACATTTTAAGCAGTTTTAAAAATAAGTAAAAGAGAAATGGATTCTAAAATTTTAAGATCTTTATACATCATGAGTCTGCAGTCATAGCATCCAGGCATCAAATTCTGCCGGATCTTCGAAGCTAAGAAGGGTTGGCCCTGTTTATTTCTTAAATGGGAGGAGATGGCCTGGGAGTAGCAAGGGCTACAAGCTCTGGAGAAGGGCCTGCCAATCCACTCCTGAAACAATCTGCCAATGAAAACCCTATGAATAGCAGAGAAGCACTGACAATAGTGCCAGGCATGGGACTATGTTGGGTAGTGTTTCGTTCTGTTGTGCAGAGTCGCTATGAGTCAGACCAGACTTGACAATACCTAACAACAACAATATAAGTCATGAGTTGATTAAAAATGATAAAATCTATAAAATTTACTTAACTTACAAGATATATGTTGAAAATATATAGTAGTAATATTACCAATAGTTAACATTTATTGAAGACTTACTGCAGATACTATTCTTTTTTTTCCCCCCAATTTGTGTGACCATTTAATGTGCAATTCTTACTACTGGGATAACAGCAAGGATAATTACTTGCTAGATCATTACTTCAGGACCGTGCTATGCAAGGGGGATATATGATTCTAATCTATGTGCTTTGCCATTGGAGTATTCCACAACCCTGATATGAGAACCATCCTCAGTCCTTTTCTCTTGACGCAGAAACTGATGTCCAGAATGACTTTGTAACTTGGTTTCTTAACTGATGTGACTAACCTGGTGTGTGTGGAGATAGGCTTGCAGCCTTCCAGTCCTAGTTCCTGCCTGCCCCATCAGCAAACCATTCACTTGGTCAAGTTCTGTGGAAGGAGTACTTTCTTCCTTTCTCTCTCCATTTGTGATATCTAAAGCTTCTGTCACATTCATAGACACACTGTCCACTTATTTGCTTCCTTGTGTGAATGAGCAGAGCTGAAAAGCACACAGTGCTTGCTTCACCCCCACCACTATATTTTCTTAAACAACTTGAGCCCTAACACTGAGCCGCTTTATGCTGTGAATCTAATTAGTTGGGTTTCTAGTTTGGGGTTTAGTTTTTGTTTTAACAAGCAAATAAAACTGATAGTGAACCTTGATGTCCATTG
Source organism: Pedetes capensis (assembly GCA_007922755.1). Taxonomy (NCBI): domain Eukaryota; kingdom Metazoa; phylum Chordata; class Mammalia; order Rodentia; family Pedetidae; genus Pedetes; species Pedetes capensis. Next base: position 13,378 of record VMDO01030955.1, read on the forward strand.
CTTTGAAGTTGGAGCAGACATTCAAAGATCAGGGCACCATCTATTAATCACTCTTGGCTTCCATTCGCTCAGTGTACATAGATTCCCCTCCAGTCTTATTAAAACAGGATTTTGCATTTAGATGCTACTCAGTTAGCCTCTTTTAATTGCCATAAACACAGAAAATTGTACTTTGTGCATTCTCAGAACATTCAGTTCATAGACTCTACATTTTCATTTTCTCCTAAAATGTTAAAAATGCTTAAAAATTTTATATTTTATTGTATCTTATATGCATAAAATGTAGTTATCAAAAGGGCTATTTTTCCTATTAAAATGTAAACATAGATATGATTTTAAAAGTTAGTATGTTCAATTATATTTTTTTCAATTTTTTGAGATAGATGTTGAAAATAGCTATGGAATAGAAACCATGATACTTAGATTCTATTATATGTATGTGTTTTAGAGCACCAAAGTGCCAGCATTTAATATTATCAAAGCATCACAGAGTTTGCTACATTTCTTTAAAAGAAATAATTTTGAACAGAGATCACACTAATAAGATCAGTTTGAACATAATTATGAAGCTAGGCATGTCATTACATTTCTCATTATGATACATGGAGCTTATCCGACCCCCCTAGTCTTTCTGGAAGAATTTACACATCACAAAGTCAAATAGACACAGAAAAGAAATCCTTCTGGGAAGTATAGAAGACTAAGAAAAACATGAATTTTGGAAAAAGAAAAACGAAGCCACAGAAAAGTTGTACAACCTCCTCAAGGTCACAAAGGGAGTAGGTAATAGGTCCAGGAACAGTGGCCAAATCTTTTGGATTCAATGTCCAATGCTCAACACACCATACTTTACTCACTCCATGGTGTACGATTTGCTTTGAGCTGAAGTCACTCAGATGTGCTCTTTGGCAAAGTGGGCCATTCAAGGAAGCGGGCGACTCCTTGCCGCTCAATGTCTTTCCTGCATCGTGCCTGGCAGGGGTGCTGGCAGCCTTGTCGTTCCACCACAGCCAACCCACAGAGAGGCTTCACTAGGTGGGGCTCTGAGTGCCCACTGAGCATGTTAAGCCTTAACGTGTATAGTTTTTTGGTATGGAACATCTGTGGATTCCAAAAGTGAACAGATGGCATTGCGGCATGCCAGACTTAGCCCCTGTCTCCAAATTACACTCCTCCCTCTGCTTCCACAAACCATGGACCCCATATGTTTGCAAAGCAAGAGGGAGGAACTCTGGAAAATGTCATCTTTGAAAAGGAAAATATCTTACCTAACTCTTCTCGTCTCTGGTATGAACTTACAAGAAACTTGTGCCATTTTCAATTTTCAGTTGTCACTAGCTGTGGCAGCATATGGCCAGTTGAAGAAAGGTCCCTCTTATTAGAGAAGTTACTTTTTCCCCATAGCTATTCTTTTAATTACATACTCAATGCATGCCAATTAGAAACTTATAGGTCTATATACTAAGAGTGAGTGTTAGTAGGGTACTTTTAAATTAGCTTTGAAATTATTCCAGGATTCTGAATATGTTTGGATAAGAGAAAATCTCAATCCAACATTTGTTAACGAGGTGGGAATCTTTGTCTTTGGCAAAATACAAGCTAATTCTTTGTGAAATGTTATAATCAGTGTCCAATACATGCATGTGTGGGAAAATCATCATACTAAGCAAAATAAGCCAATCACTGAAAGACAGAGATCATATGTTTTATTTCACATGTGGAATCTGGTTTGGGGGGAGGATATGGAAAGTAGAGGATGGTCTATTAGGGATGAGAAAGGAGATCAAAAGAAGGGGTATAAGAAAGGATAATGGAGTTTATTTGATCAAAGTTTGTGATATATATGTAAAAATTGTCACAATGAAATTATTTATTTTGTACATCTATTATGTGGAAATATTTTTTTTAAAAGCTCATGATGTGGGATTTTACATTTGTGGCATCAAAAACAGGAGTCATTTTTTATTTGGACTTTGAAAGAGCTGTTCTGTTATTTCTACTCAAAATAAAAATATATAGCTAAATTAAATATTTACTTTTCATCAGTAACATTGACCTCCAGAATAATGAATGACATGCAAGTATCAGACCTGTTTTGGGGAAAAAAAATAAAAACGTTTTAAGAACTTTATTTTGAGAATTAAAATACACCTGTAGGAGTTAGAAAATGATGGTTCTTCAGCCTTGCCTTCTATTCCATTACCTCAATATTTTTAGAGTACTGGTTGTAAACCAGGCCTTATTTTAAGTAAAGAGGGTAGAGATGAGAAGAAGACAACTGAGAACATTGCCCCACAAAAACTACATCCTACTGGTAAGAGAAATAAATAATAGACATAAAAATATAAACCATACAGAGAGATAATACTAATAAAAATATAAAATATAAGGGATAAAGAGAAACCAAGAAACCAATTTATTGTGTGTAAAAGGCAAGGAAGGAAGGTATTCAAGGCTCTCCAACTTTAACTTTCTTGTTAGAAGGAAATAAAATAAGGAGGTGGCAATGAGCTAAACGTTTTCAAGAATTGGCAAGGGATCCAATGTGGCAGATGTGAGTCGTCAAGGAGTCTAATATAGGTATCAGGAATATAGAGGTGTTAATATGTGGAAGGTCCTTATCCTGTTGACTTTGTTTTTTCACTATTGTGGGGCTGAACCTGGGATTTTGTGCATACTTTGCAAACATTCTACCACTGAATTGCACTCACAGCCTCTTCTTTATTTTTTATTTTGAGGAAGGGTCTTGATAAATTATTCAGGCTGTCTTTGGCCTCAAACTCATTATCCTCCAGCCTCTACCTTCCAAATTGCTAGGATTACAGGTGTGTGCCACAGTGGCTGGCTCTCCTGGTGATTTTTATACCCCATATATAAAACACTTGAAGTTCAATATTGTTTCACTTGACACATACATACACATCCTGATTTTAGCGTGCATATATGCATATCACTGAGATATACTATAGGCACAGATATAACCACACATCAAAAATGCTAAACTTTAATGATTACCATAAATCAAATGCATTCACATAATTAACATACAGAACTCAGATCAAGAAGCTTGTGTGGTCTTATGTTCCCTTGTGCTCAAAGGTAGGTAACTATTTGGGTATCTTAACTTGTGTGCTCATAGATTAATGGCATCTGTACTAGTCTGCTTAGGCTCCCATAATTGTGTGGAATAGACAACAGACATTTATTTTTTCACTGTTATGGACTATAAGTTTATGATCAAGTTGGCATCATGTTTGAATTCTGATGGGGGTCCTGTTCCTGGTTATAATAAGCCACCTTCTTGCTTTGTTCTCTGAGTATATAAGGACAGAGGGAGAGCTCTGGTGTGTTTATTTATTGTTGTTGTAGTTGTTAGTTGCCTTTAAGTCAGATCTGACTCACAATGACCCTCAGGATTTTCAATGGCTGATTGTCTCAGGATTGCTTTGGTAGTGGATTTCCACATCCTTCTCCCCCCTCTCTCTCTCATAAGGACATTAATTCTATCACAGTAAGGTTCCATGTTCTTGACCATCTTTCACTTTATTACCTCCTTATAAATTCTACCACCAAATAAGAAGACATTAGGAGTTAGGATATTTGATATATAAATTTTGATGGAAAACAATTCAGGCCATACATATATATATATATATATATATATATATAGAGAGAGAGAGAGAGAGAGAGAGAGAAAGAGAGAGAGAGAGAGAGGGAGGGAGATATGATCTGTGAAGTAGATGATTGTATTAACCAATGGTCATTAATTCAATATGCATTGTGTCCAGGCAAAACAAAATAGTAGAGAAAGAAGCTCTTATGACTTCCATTGCAACATTGTCTAGCTTTAAAAAGAAATCAAGAGTTACTATTATTTTTAATCTTAACTGACATTAGTGTACTCAGTTAGTCCAAAGGTCAGATACACAGGGGCCACACATTTCTACTCTCATCCAAAGAACCTGAACAGTGTGACACTCATTTGTTTATTTTCCATCAGTCTCTTGCTGCATATTGCAACTTACATGCTAAAGGAAAATATTTTCATGTCTACAATAAGGTTTACATTAATTTTAGACTTTCTGAGTTATGTAATAATGAGGTTGGGGTGGGACTATGAACATTTTATGCAGTGCACAGAAGCTCACTTTTTACTTTGTGTCCAAGTAAAGAGTTGTAGAATGCAAAGGTAAGGGGTACATCTCAGTGGGAAAACGTTTTTCTACCAGGCAGAGGTATTAGGTTTAACTCCCAGTACCATAGAAATAAAATAAAATAAAAACAAACAGTAAAATTTCAAGATGGCTACAGTATTTCACTCAGTAACCAGTTTTCAAAACTACAAGTATATTAGATTTGATCACTATCATGTAATGAATGACCTTTTATATAAAGTCATTTAAATTACTTTTGAGGAAAAAAGATTAGTTTGGTCTTTCAAATTATGTTTTGTAATGAGTAAGAAAGTAACAGGTATGCTTTTTACTGTTTACTCAGAGACAATATTTGGAAATGATTATTTTAATTGCTTCTACTTAACTTTTTTTGTTACTGAAACTATGTTTAAAATGTCATAAAGGTTTACTTACCTGTGCTATTTAAAACCTTCAAAATAACATTTTCCAACCAGCTTACAAATCTTCTAAGTGTTTGTCTCTTTTGAATTTGGGTGTTAAAACATGAAGATTCAAGATTCATGAAGATTCTGATTAGTTTGCAAGGATAATTGATTTAGCAAAGAAGGTTGACATTTAGTACCCACATTTCATCAAGAAGCTCTCAATCAGTGGATAAGTTAATAATCTAGTGAACATAGTAGAGGTAACTCAGTCTATAATACATTTTCACAATTTGAATATTTTTTAAAAGAAAGAGCAATAAAATCAAAATAAATTATGAGACAAAGTCTAATTCTCATCTCAAATTCCTAATCATGACTTTCAAAAATAATGAAAAACAATAATTTTGAATGAAATGGCTAAAACTAAAATGAGAGCTCCTCTTACTGTCAGCAGAAAGGTTTTCTATACTACTTTGTTAAAGATTTAAAATATTTTAAAATTTTGGTCACTTCATTAATAATATGATTTATTATTAACTATATATAATCAGAGGCCTGCAGCTGTAGTCCTGTGGTATCCGATCCCATCAGATCTTGGAAGCTAAGCAGGGTCGGGCCTGGCTAGCACCTGGATGGGAGACCGCCTGGGAACACCAGAAGCTGTAGGCTTGGGAGAAGGACCTGGCAACCCCCTCCCAAAAATCAATCTGCCATTGAAAACCCTGTGAACAGCAAAGAAGCACTGACAATAGTGTTTCCCCTGCTGTACAGAGGGTTGCTATGAGTCTGATACCGACTCGATGGCACCTAACAACAACAACAACATATATAATTAGAAATTAACAAAGATATCTTTTATTCTCAAATCTGATCCTGACTCTCTCAATAGTTTTGTTGTTATTAGGTGTAGTCCAGTGAGTGTCCGATTCATAGAGACCCTACATATAACAGGTGAAACAGTATTGTTAGTGCTTCTCTGCTATTCATAGGGTTTTCAATGGCTGATTGATTTGGGAGAGCAGGTCGCTAGGTCCTTCTCCCAAGCCTACAGAACCTGGTGCTCTCAGGCAGTCTCCCATCCAAGTACTAACCAGGCCCAAACCTGCTTAGCTTCCCACATCTGATGGGATGGGTTGCCATAGTGGTATGGTTACAGGTTCAACAGCTTCAGAAGACTAAAACATCTGATGCAGATTAGAATCATGTGGGGATTAGATTTGTGGTTGGGTGCTGGTTTTGTTTTTTCCTTTGGAAATTATAGAACCATTATACATGTCATAAAAGCATTGCAATGCAATAATTTATTATTATTATTATTATTATTATTATTATTATTATTATTATTATTATTAGCTTATTAATTAATCACCATCATCATCACTCCTAACTGAAATATTATCAGTATTCTCCATCACTTCATTATCATATTTATTAGTCACCCTATGGACAAAGAGTGGTTGAAGGGGAGGAATAGATTAGAACTGGGAACTAACATTTTTCTGAATAAGGAATCACCAAAACCCGAGTGTGGATTAGATTCAAGTGTGGATTAGATTTGGGAATATACTATATGTGGTATAGTATACGCTGGTATTTTGTGCTCTTTTGTTTTGTTTTGTTTTTCAGAGGCATATGTGATACAAATTATGATCATAAATTTCTAGATTTGTACAAATGGAAGTAATGAGAGACTGTTAAACTCTGGATAATATTAATTGATAACAAGTAGAATGTAAAGAAACATGGCACAAGGTTGGCTTCCAGACATCTGTTTTTGCCAAGTTCCATTTTGCTAAAATTGTGAAATTTAGTACAGGAATGTGGTATTGTCTCTGTGTGTATGAGGGGGCACATAATGGGGTGGGAAATATCAATAATTCTCTTTATGGCATGATAATTTTCAAAGTTAATTAGAAATCCAAATCTAGATGTAGAGTAGCAGTTTAAATGTGCAACATAAGGTTGGATATATGGATTAAAATTGACTTATAAATATGGGAATCAACAGAGCTTAACTCAAAGCTACAAGGCAGATTGGTTTCTCCTAGGTTGTGCATGATGTCAAACTAAGGAAAAAGGTAAAGGAATAGGTCTAGGGAATTCCAGTATTTGGAAGTCAGAAAAACTGGGAAACCACCAAAAGCAATGGAAACGGAGAAGTCAATAATTATAGAAAGAAAAGTCAGACTGTATGTTTTCTGAAAGTCAATTAAAATTTTGCTTCAAACAGAATTTTGGTCAAATGCTAATGAAAGGTTGGACCATAACTAACAGTACAATATGTCAACCTGGAGATCATTAGCTATATGTGTCAATATATCACTATCTATTTATCTGGGAGAAGGACCCAGCAACCCGCTCCCAAAAATCAATCTGCCATTGAAAACCCTATGCACAGCAGAAAAACACTGACAATGGTGTTTCACCTGTTATATGTAGGGTTGCTGTGAGTCAGATACTGACTTGATGGCACCTAACAACAACCTCTCTCTCCCTCTCTCCCTATCTCTCTCTCTCTCTCTCTATCACATTTTCTTTATCCATCAATCATTTGATAGACACTTATGGTGATTCCATAACTTTACTATTGTGACAAAACTGCAATGAGCAAGGGATTGCAGATGGATATCTGATTTCATTTTCTTGTTGGATATGCTCAATGGATGTATATGTCAGTTCTATATTTTTAAGGATCCTCCATAATTTTTTTTTTTT
>VMDO01030956.1:0-20649 GCA_007922755.1 Pedetes capensis
AGAAATGGAACCCAAGGACATATAGAAAAATACTACATAGTAAAAGATAGAGAAGACTTGGATGGGAAACTTAGATGGGAAGGGGGTGGGGGGGAAACACAGGGGAGAGTAAGGGATAACGTATATGAATAATGTTTATCAAATTGCATATATGAAAATTGTCACAATGAAAAGCATGTCAAAATGAATCACATTATGATGTACATTAAAAATTTCTAATAAAAAAAGAATAAAATGCTTTTAGAAAAAAAAAAAGAAATATTAAAGGAAGTTCTTGAGACTGAAAATGGGTGAGTCCAGACAGTCATATGACCCCAATGGAAAACAAAGGACACAGATAAATGTAAGAGTGTAATTTGAAACACAGCACAAATGCATTTTCTTATTCTCAGGAGAAAAAAAATATCATGTATACTGCCCTTATGGTAAAATCGGGATGTACATATACAGATTGATATATTCACAAAAAAACCATGAATGTAGAAAGGAGACCATTAGTGAAGAGGGAGGGGGTGGGGAAGTGGGGTCATGAGAGGGTCATGGGGAAGTGAACAGTGTACAATGAAATGCATGCATGGAAATGTCATTAAAAAGTCCCATTAAGTTGTTGTTGTTGTTGTTAGGTGCCGTTGAGTCAGTATCTGACTCATAGCGACCCTCATAGGGTTTTCCATGGTTGACTGTTTCCGGATTACCTTGGGAGTGGGTTGCCATGTCCTTCTCCCATTTTGCAGTGCTGGGAATCAAACTCAAGACCTCAGAGACTGCAGAGCAACGCTCTACCAACTGAGCTAAATCCCAGCCCACCCATTAAGTTGTACATAAAAATAAATAAAAGAAAAGAAAAAGAAAAATGAAATAAAACCAACTGATAGGACAGCATATATATTGTTTATTGTTGGGTCTATGGCTTAAGGAAACAAAGCATATTTGATAGTAACAGTGCAGAGGACCAAACTGTGTTGGCCTATGGAAGTGATGCCAGATAGTAACTTCAGTCCAGAAAATGAAATGTTAAAGAAGATCACTATAACTAGCTGTACACATAAATGTACCCTCTCCTTTCATCTTGCAGCTTCTTAAAAAGACATAAAGCTACTTAAGGAATAAAACAATGAAATTTTGAGTGAATAACATACAGTTGTAATACTAATAGCACAGAAAGAGGAAGAGAGAAGAGAGATGTATACTATTCACATTTCTGCATCTTGATGGAATTTAGTTAATATAAATGCAAACTGGACTCTGATAAGTTAAGATGTTTATGATAAGTCCCAAGTATTCATATAAAATAACCAAAAATATAGTAAAAACCTCATGACTCAATCATGCTGTTTTTCCAGGCCACTTCATTAAAGGGATTAAAATATTCTAAGAGAAAATATTCATTTAGTGTGAAAGAAAACATAAAAGAAGGAAAAGATGAATAAAAATATTAGACATACAGAAAACAAAAAGTAAAATGGGAGATGTAAACCTAAGTACACCCACAGTTGCCTCACGTGTGAGTGGACTGGACAATACGAAGGCAGGCATTGCCAGGCGGGATTGATAAACAAGATTTAAGCTTATGCTGTCTACTGAGGACACATTTAGATGCAAGCCTATGAACACAGTGAAAATGAAGGATGGTAGGAGGTGTGTTGTAAGAGGGGCAACCGAAGGGCTGCACCGACAGAAGGCAAAACAGACTTCAGACAAAACAGTTACTAGAGATAGAGGTAGATATATTTTATAATAAGAGGCCAACCTATCAAGAAGATACGATGATTAGAGACATATAAAAACCTTGTAATACATTTCTAAAACACATGACACAGAAGCAGACCCAGCTGAACAGAAAGACAGATAATTCACCACTTAGCACAGGAGGCCTCGACGCCACTATCAATAATGGATAGGGAAACCAGGCAGATGTTTAACAAATAATAGCAGACTCCAAAAAGCACAATAAAAATGGGGTCTCACAGACATATAGGGAATACCAACCCAGCAACAGCAGGTGCCCGTCCCCATCACACAAACACAGAGGATCTCTAGGTTAGACCACATGATAGCTAATAAGACGAGCTGTGATCTGCTTGAAAGGACCAACACGAGGGAGCATTTTCTCTTTCCATGGTGGAGTGAAATATAAAGTAATAGCAGGAAAGTGTTTCATAAATACATGGAAATTAAATAATGAACTCCTGATAACCTGTGGGCCAAAGAAGAATCACAAAGGAAGTGAGAAAAAAAATAAAGAAGAATGAAAGGGAAATGGCAGCCTATCCAAACCTATAGGAAAAAGCAGTGATTGGTGGGAAATTTATGTCTAAGAAAGCCTGCATCAAAAAAAGAGAAAAAAAAAAATCTCAGATCAATAATCTGAAATTCCTCCTTAAAACACTGGGGAAAAAAGAACAAATTAGCACAATTTGAATGGAAGGAAGGAAACAATAAAGATTAGAGCTGAAGGTAAGAGAATGGAGAGTACAAGACAATGGGGAGAGCTGATGAAACCCAAACATGGTTCTTTGAAAAAAATCAAGAAAATTGACTAATCTTTAGCTAAATTTATGAAGCAAAAGAGAGAGAAGATGCCCATTACTAAAATCAGAATGAAAGAAAGGACGTTATTGCTGACCCGACAGAAATAAAAAAGAATATATGGAACTCTATGGACATTGTGGGCAAACAAATTAGTAAAGCTAGCTGAATTGGAAGCAATTTTAGAAAGACAGAAACTCCTGACTCAAGAACAAAGAGGAAACCTATAAAAAGTGAAGATGTTGAATCAGTAATTTGAAAACTATGCACAAAGAAAAGCCACTTGGCTTCACTGGTGTGTTCCATCAAACGCTTAAAAAAATTAATAACAAGAAATTACTTACAAATTCATCCAACAAATAGATGATAGGGGCACAATTTGCAAACATTCTAGGAGGCTAGTATGACCCTGATACCAAAACCAGAAAAAAATTACAATAAAACTACAGTTATATCTTTTTTGAATATCTATGCAAAAATCCTCAAAGGACTAACACACACAAACACATACGTTGTTGTTGTTAGGTGCCATAGACTCAGGTCTGACTCATAGTGATCCTATGTACAACAGAATGAAACCCTACCCAACACTGTGCCATGCACGTGATCATTTTTATGTTTAAGCCCATTGTTGAAGCCACTGTATAAACCCATCTAGTTGAAGGTTTTCCTTTATTTTGTTGATCACCACTCTCTCAAACCTGATGTCCTTCCCAGGGATTGGTCCCTCCTGACTACATGTCCAAAATACATAAGACTTAGTCTAGTAGCCATCCTTGCTTCCAAGGAGCCCTCAGGTTGCACTTTTTTAGGTCGGATCTGTTGGTTCATTTGGGAGTTCAAAGTATATTTAATATTTGTCTCTAGCACCATAGTTCAAAAGCATCAGTATTTCTCATGTCTCCATTACTTATTGTCCAGGTTACATAGGTATATGATGAGACTGCAAATACCATGGCATGAGTCAGACACACCTTTGTCTTCAATGTGACATCTTTACTTTTCAACACTTTAAAGAGGTCTTCTGCAATAGCTTTTCCCAATGTAATGCATCTTTGGATTTCTTAACTGCTGCTTCCGTGGGTGTTGATTGTTGAACCAAGTAAAGCAAAATCTGGGACAACAATGTTTTCTCCATTTATCATAAAGTTGCGTACTGACCCAGTTGTAAGGAATGTTGTTCTGTTGATGTTGAGGTGCAATCTATACTGAAGGCCATATTCTTTGATCTTCATCAGTGAATGTTTCAAATCCTCTTCACTTTCAGCAAGCTGTTATCTGAATAATGCAGGCTGTTAATGAGTCTTTCTCCAATCCTGATACTGTGTTCTTCTTCGTAAAGTCCAGGTTCTTGGATTATTTACTCAATATAGAGGTTGACAAGGTACTGTGAGAGCATACAGCCCTGACACACACCTTTCCTGATTTTAAACCAGGCGGTGTTTCCTTGTTGTGTTTGAATGATTATTTCTTGGTCCACGTACAGATTCATCATGAGTACAATTAAGTGCTCTGGTATTCCCATTCTTCACAGTGGTATTCGTAGTTTGTTATGATCCACATAGTCAAATGCCTTTGCATGGTTGATAAAACATAGAGAGACATCTTTCTGGTATTCTCTGTTTTTGGCCAATCTCCATCTGACATCAGCAGTGATGTCCCTGTTTCCATGCCCACTTCTGAGTCCAGTTTGACTTTCTGGCAGTTCCTTGTCAATATACTGCTACAGTCACTTTTGAATGATCTTTAGCAAAATTTTTTTTGCATGTGATATTGATATCATTTGATTATTTCCACATTTAATTGGATCCTGTTTCTTGAGAATAGGCACAAATATGGATTTCTTAGAGTTAGTTGGCCAGGTAGCTGTTTTCCAAATCTCTTGTCATAGATAAGTGAGCACTTCCAGTGCCACATCTGTTTGTTGAAACATGTCTATTGGTATTCCATCAATTCCTCAAGCCTTGTGTTTTGACAAGGCCATCAAGGCAGCTTCCACTTCTTTCTTCAGTACCATTGGTTCCTGACCATATGCAACCTCTTGAAATGGTTGGTCATCCACCAATTCTTTTTGGTATAATGGCTCCGTGTATTCCTTCCATCTTCTTTTGATGATTCTTGTGTCATTTAATATTTTCTCTGTAGAATCCTTCACTACTCCTACTCGAAGATTGAATTAATTCATCAATTCTTTATGTTTGAGAAAAACAGAGCATGTTCTTCCCTTTGGATTTTCTATTTCCAGCTCTTTGCACATGTTATTTTATTTGATTTTGTCTTCTTGGGCTGACCTTTGAAGTCTTCTATTTAGTTCTTTAGCTTCTTCCTGTCTTTCTTTTACTTTAGCTACTTGACATTCAAAAACAAGTTTCAGACTCTTCTTCAATATGTAATTTGGTCTTTTTTCCTGTTTTTTTTTCTTAATAACTTTTTTCTTTCCTCACAAATGATGTCTTTGATGTCATGTCACAGCTCATTTGGTCTTTGATTATTAATGTTTAAGGCATCAAATCTGTTCTTGAAGTGGTCTCTAAACTCTGGTGGGATATACTCAAGGTCATACCTTGGCTCTTATACACTTGTTCTAATTTTCTTCAGGTTTAGTTTCAACCTGCATATGAGCAGTTGATGATCAAATTCATAATTAGCACCTGGTTGTGTTCTGACTCCTAATAATGAAGTTTTCCATTGCCTCTTTCTGTAAATATAGTCAATTTGGTTCCTATATGTCCCTGCTGGTGAATTCCATGTGCATAGTCACTATTTGTGTTTGTCAAAAAGTATATTTGTAATGAAAATGTCACTGGTCTGACAAAATTCTATCATGTGGTCTCCAGCATCGTTTCTGTCACCAAGACCATATGTTCCAATTACTGAGCCTTCTTTGTTTCCAACTTTTGCATTCAAGTCACCAATAATTATTGTTGCATTACAATTACATGTTCAATCAATTTCAGACTGTGGAAGCTGGTAAATAACTTCCCCATCTTCATTTGTGGCTTTGGTGGTAGGTGTGTAAATTGGAATAATAGCTCTATTAACTGGCCTTTCTTGTAGGCATATGGATATTTTTCTATCACTGAGAGCATTGTATTTCAGGATGGGTTTTGAGATGTCTTTTTTGATGATGAATGCATTTCTCTTTAATTTGTCATTCTCAGCATAGTAGACCATATGATTATCTGACTCAAAATGGCCCATGCAAGTCCTTTTAACTCACCAATGCCTAGAATATCAATGTTTCTTTGCTTTTTTCCCTTTTGACAATTTCTAACTTTCCTAGACTCATACAATGTATATTCTTGTTATTGTTGTTGTTAGGTGCCGTTGAGTTGGTGTCCGACTCATAGCGACCCTATATACAACAGGTGAGACACTATTGTCAGTGCTTTCTTTGCTGTTCATAGTTTTCAATGGCAAATTGATTTTTGGGAGTGGGTTGCTGGGTCATTCTCCCAAGCCTACAGCCACCTGGCATTCCCAGCCTGTCTCCCATCCAAGTACTAACCATGCCTGACCCTGCTTAACTTCCAAGACCTGACGGGATCGGATGCCACAGGGCTACGTCTGCAGACATAATGTATATTCTATGTTCCAATTATTACTGGATGTTTCCAGTTGTTCCTTCTCATTTTGAGTCATGCCACATCAGCAAACAGAGGTCCCTGGGGCTTTACTGCATTCCCATCATTAGGATTAACTCTTCTTTGAGAAGGCAACTCTTCCCGAGTCATTTCGTGAATGACTTCCAGCCTAGGGGGCTCGTTTTCTGGCACTATATTTGATGCTTCTGTTCATGCGATTTTCGAAGGCTAATTGTTTCAGGAGTTAGCTGCCATATCCTTCTGCCTAATCTGTCTTATTCTGGAAGCTCAGCTGAAACATATTCACCATGGGTGTCCCTGCTGGTATCTGTATTACCAGTCGCATAGCTCTCAACATCATAGCAACCCACAAGCCCCCACAGTACAGCAAACTGACAGACCAGTGGGGGATATACATATACTGGATTTGGATGTGGATATATATGTGTGAATATATGTATGGATATGGATATATATATATGTGAACATATACATATATTCACACATATATACAGTTGCATGCCAGACCAAGTAGGGCTCATCCTACCAATGCAAGATTGATTTGAACTCTAAACATCAGTTAATGCAATAATTCATCATGTCAATAAAATAAAGGAAAAAAATCCACATGATCATGTGAATAGATGCAGCACAATGATTGACAAAATTCAACACCCTGCAGACCCTTCAGAATGACAACATTCTGCAAAATAGTAACAGTGGGAACTTCCACAACTGAGTAAGAACAAATGAACATAGCTAACACCACACAGAATGGTGAAAGACCAAATATGTTCCCCCAACCAGGAGCAAGGTGAGGGCGTCCACATTTGCCAGCTCTCTTCACCGTTGTGCTGGAGTTTTAGCCAAGGAAATTGGAAAATACAATGAAATAAAACCATCACATTGGAGAAGTGGAAGAAAGCCTTTCTCTGTGTGTAGGTGACATGATCTTCTACGGAGGAAATGTGATAGGATGCACTGAAAAATTACTCAAACTAAGAAATGATTTCAGCAAGATTTCTGGGTGTAAGATCACTGTGCAGGAATTGTTATGCTTCTATACAATTGCAATGAAAAGGATAGAAATGAAATCGATATAACCATTTCATCTACAATAACATCCAAAATAAAGTTTCTTAATAAATTCAAAAAAGAAATTTAAAACTTATAAAAACCACCAAACATTCTTAAAAGATACTCTGAAAAACATTTAAATAAAAGGAAAGAGTCCATGTTCACGAATCAGAAGATCTAATTTTTATGGTAGACATGCTTCCCTATGTGATCTAAATATTCAGTGCAATTGATATCAAAATCAGTGGCTTCTTTGCAGAAATTCATTTGACAAACTCATCTTCAAATTCATATGGCTATGAAAAGTAACTTGAATAGCTAAAACCCTTTTGAGACAGAATGAAGATGGAAGACTACACTTCCCAGCTTCTGACCTTACTACAAACTCCTTGTTAGCACTTCGGTTTGGTATTGGGATGATAAACCCATGGAACAGACAGAAATCAGGGGTAGGACTGAGGGCCCCCAAATCACTGCCCCTTTTGTGACCAATTGGTTTTCGACAGTGGTGCTAATATTTTCTTCCTTCCCTTTCCCTCCCTCCCTCCCTCCCTCTTTCTTTCTCTTTCTTTCTTTCTTTCTTTCTTTCTTTCTTTCTTTCTTTCTTTCTTTCTTTCTTTCTTTCTTTCTTGCTTTCCTTCTTTTTGTGGTATTGGCCATTGAACCCAGGGCCTCATGCTTGCATGCTTTGCAAGTGCTGTACCACTGAGCTACACCCCCAGCAACCCCCCGCCTTTTTTTTTTTTTTACTTTTTGAGACAAGTTCTCGCTAAATTACTCACACTGCCTCTGGTCTGGAACTCGCAAACCTCCTGCTGCTGCCTCCTGTGTTGCTGGGAGTACAGCCATGCGTCACCATGCCTGGCTTGGTGCTAATATTTTCTAAGGAGGGAATGAATAGTCTTTTCAATAGGTAATACTGAGATAAATGGATATTTACATGTTATTGCTGTTGTCAGGTGCCACTGAGTCGTGTGTGACTCATAGCGACCCTCATAGGATTTTCAATGGCTGTTTCAGGATTGCCTTGGGAGTGGGTTGCCAGGTCCTTCTCCCATTTTTGTGGTGCTGGGAATTGAACTCAGGACCTCAGAGACTATAGAGCAGCGCTCTACCAACTGAGCTAAATCCCAGCCCAGATATCCACATAGAAAGAATAAAGTTGGATGTATACCTCACACTATATTAAAATTAATTAAAAATTGAACGAATCCATAAATATGAGCTATAATTCTAAAAGTCTTAGAAAACATAGATGTGAATTTTTTTATTGGAAATTTTTAATGTACACCTTAATGTGATTCATTCTGACATGGTTTTTCATTGTGACATTTCCATATTTGCATTTTGATGAACATTATTCATATAGGTTCCCCCTTAGCCTCCCCTATGCTTCCCCCTCCCCTCCTCCCCATCTAAGTCTTCTCTAACTTTTACTTGGTTATCTTTTTCTATATGTCCTTGGGTTCCAGTTCTGTTTAAGATAGAAACTTTTCCTGTAGTGGTCTTTGTTTTTATCTTGTTAGAACAATTACATGCATTTTCTAGACCATTTATATTGACACCATTCTTATCTTCCCCCCCCCTTTTATTTTGATCCGACCTTTGAATAAGATTTTTTCCTTCTTATAATAGTGTATCAGCTCTCACATATGAGTGAGAACATGTGGTATTTCTCTTTCTGAGCTGTGTTTGTTCACTTAAAATAATTTTCTCTAATTCCATCCATTTTGCTGTGAATGACCTTATTTCATTTTTCTTGATTGCTGAGTAATATTCCATTGTGTATATATACCATAGTTTTTTTTTTTTTTGCCCATTCTTCTGTTGAAGGGCACTTTGGTTAATTCCATATCCTTGCTATTGTGAAAAGTGCTGCATTGAACATGGAGATGCAGGTGTCTCTGTGGTATGATGACCCATCTCCCTTTGGGTAAATTCCCAATAGTGTTATAGCTGGGTCATATGGTAGATCTATTTTTAGTTTTTAAGATACCTCCATATTGATTTCCACAGTGGTTGGACCAATTTACAGCTCCACCAACAATGTATGAGTGTTCCCTTTCCCCCACAACCTCGCCAACATTTGTTGTTGTTTGTTTTATTGATCTTGGCCATTCTTACTGGTGTAAGGTGAAATCTCAGAGGACTCCAATTGCTCAAGAAATTGCAACAAGAATAGATAAATGGGATTACATAAATTAAAAAGCTTCTGCACAGCAAAAGAAACAATTAACAGAGTCAAGGAAACCCCCATGGAATGGGAAAAAATCTTCGCATTTTATACATCAGATAAAGGTCTAATTACTAGAATTTATAAAGAACTCAAGAAAAAAACTCCCCCCAAAAAACAAACAACCCAATACACAAATGGGCAAAGGAACTGAGTAGACAGTTCTCAAATGAAGAGGTCCATAAAGCCATGAAACACATGAAAAAACGCTCAACATCCCTAGCCATTAGGGAAATGCAGATGTGAATTTTTTTGATCAAAGATCTTTTTTAAAAAAAGATCTGATACCTAGTGTATAAGCAACAAAACAAAGCAAAAATTAGTTGGATTTCGTCACAATTTAAAATATTATTTTGGTGCTAGGGATAGAACCCAGGGCCTTGTAATAGCTGGTACTCTACCACTGAAGTATCTCTCCCTACCCCAGTGCAATTTAAAATTTTATGCTTCAAAGAGCACCACCAAGTAATTGAGAAGACAACCAGCACAAGGAGAGAGAACATTTGCAAATCATATATCTAGTGAGGGACTTGTATCTGAAATATATAAAGAACACATAACTGTGTAATAAGAGACATATAATATAATTAAAATTGGAGGATATGAATAGACATTAATTTGAAGAAGATACAAATGCCAATAAGCACATAAAAAATGGTCATACCAGTAGCCATCAGGGATGAAAATCAAACCCACAAAACACCATCTCACACCTACTGTGACTGTTACAACACAAAAGATGGGGAAGTTAAGAACATGGAGAAACGGGAACCTTTATCCCCCACTGATGAAAATGTAGAATAGTACAATGGCTTTGGAAAACTCTGACAGTGTGTCTAAGGAATATAGTGTTATCAAATGCCCCAACAATCCCATACTTGAGAACAAAGAAAAATATGTCCATGCAAAAAATTAGGCACAAACATTCATAACAGTAATATTCAGAGTAGACCCAAAGTGTAAACACACCAAATGTTCATTAAGAATGGACAGATAAAATGTGGTGTATGCATAGATGGGACCATTATTTGACAATGCACAGGAATGAAGTCCCAGTGCTTGATCACCATGGATGAATCATGGAAACTTTATTTTAAGCTAAAGAAGCCGGTTACAAAAGACCCCACATCATATGGCTCCAGGAGTGTGGAAGCCCCGTGTGTAAATGTATGGTCAGGGCAAATTGCTTCTCACTGGGCAGTTTGACATATGTGGGGTGATGGTTTATGGGTATGGTGCAACTGGGGTGGGTGATGAAAATGCTCCAGGACCAGCTATCATGGTGGCTGCACAGCTCTGTGAATCTGCTAACACCTCCGAACTGTACAAGTTAAGTGGGTGGATTTGATGGCACTGGAGTAATAGCTCAGTTGCTGTTGTTGTTGTTAGGTGCCATTGAGTCAGGTCCAACTCATAGTGACCCTATATGCAATAGAAGGAAACACTCCGTGACACTGTGCCATGCCTGGCACTATTGTCAGTGCATCTCTGCTATTCACAGGATTTTCAATGGCAGATTGTTTTGGGAGTGGGTTGCCAGGTCCTTCTTCCTAGCCTGCAACATCTGGTATTTCCAGGCAGTCTCCCATCCAAGGACTAACCAAGCCAACCCTGCTTAGCTTCTGAGATCAGGCGAGATTGGATGCCAGGGTGCTATGGCTGCAGACATATCTCAGCAAAGCTGTTAAAATTGGAAAGAATTTTAATATTGAAATTTAGAAGAATAATCATCTTGGCTTTTGGCAGTTAGGGACTGAAGAGATTGAAGACCGCTTGAAGGGAAAAGGAAAGGAGTCAAGCATTTTATGTATGTTTTTCCTTTTCAGTCATTGACTTTTTGAAGTAGCATCCTGGTGAGACAGTCATAGAACAAGCAGAAAACATGGGATAATAGGCTAAAGTTTATGTAGTCCTTAGATTTGGGTCCCATCAAACAGGAAATGACGTAGTGAACCCTGTACACTTCCATTCAGCTCTGTAAAGAGGCTGTGCCTCTAGGACAAGTGCAACATAGAAATGGACCAGATGGGTCAGAAAACCAAGTTAAGGCTATCTTTATGTGCTCTAGAACCTACTGTGATAAAATAACCACTCTCGGTCTATTTGCTGCCTTAGAAATAAAGCACAGCTAAAATAAGATGATTTTTTCCCTTTTTTCCTCTTTATTGATAAATGTTGGTGGGGTACAGAGTAATACAGCATTTACTTTTTCCATTGTGCAACTATCACATCACTTTTGATTATAGTTTCTTCAACTTACAAAGCTTATGGAAACTTTGGATTAATATGTAGTAAAACTCGTATGCTTTTATGGGTTACATCCTATTTTTCCCTTGTGCTCATGAAGTTGCATCATTTGCATTGTAATTATCCTCTTCCCCTTTATCCCTTTACATTGTTTCCCCTCCCCTTCCCACATTCCACAGCTTCTCTAGATTTTATACATGATGAGAATTCAATTAAAACTGCAGAAGCATCTAAAAAAATCACACAAAATGGTTACAATTTCAAAGTGAAAAGAGACATAGAGACCTACCCAGTGGTGGTGCAGTTATTGGAGTTATTACCTTCAGACATAAAATGACTGTGATCAATGTATTTAAGAAAATATATGCAAATTAGGCATATTTTCTCCAGAGAACTGGAATCAATCAGTACGAACCACACAGAGATTTGGCTACCGAAAAATTAAAAATGGAAACTAAGAATGTAGCAAATTAATAGAATCCTAACGTACAAAAAATATTAACTTAAGATAAGCCATTGTAAAGTACTAAGATTAAAGTACAGAGCAAAATAATGATGAAAATTCAGAAAAGTAAGTGGCCTCTGTGGCACAATTTAAAGTCTTATTTATGTACTGTCATAGTACAGAAAGATGGTGGGCAGAATATTGGCGGATGCACTCTTTGATAATACATAGGCAAAGAATTTTCCAAAACCACAAAAGAAACCATGCCACAAATTCAAGAAACTTTATGAATATACAAAAAGATGAGATAAATGGAAGTCCACTTATGCATCTCTTAGGGAAACTCAGTAAGTTATTGAGTGAGAAACTGTCATACGGAAAAATATCAACAGAGTTCAGAAAAGGTATATTAACTTACAAAGAGCAAAATTAAGGAGAACTGATTATTTTATAGGAAACAATGAAAGCCAGAAGATGATGGAACAGACATTATTCATGGGGCCAAAGGTGAATGTCATAAAAGAAGGCGTAGAGGCCAACAGGCTCATGAGAAGAGGCTCCATCTCAATGATCATAGGGAAAGGCATTGAAGCCCACCCACGACCTTGAATTGTATTTAGTTTCTTGTAAGAAACAATTGTGTCTTGCGTTTTGATCGGACCCAACATTCTCTGTCTTTTCACGGGTATGTTCACTTACTCAACTTTACCTTTGATACGCTTATTAGTATCCTGGAATTAAGTAAACCCTTTTGATAATTGCTTTCATGTTTGTTTCATCTTTAATTATTTTTTATGGCAGGACAATTTATTGCCCTTCTCCCAGGGCAGAGTAGGTGTTCTGGTGTCTCCCAAGGCCTAGTAGATGGTCCTTTTCACAGGGCCTTTCCAACACAGAAAGAAAGAGGATGGGGCTCAGGTGGGGTCTGCTCCTTTCCTGTGGTCGCTGCTGGTTATCACTCCAGGCTGCACCGGGGAGCAGGCGTCCTGTGGCTTAACCTGGCCTCCAGTCTTCACTGTAGGCTGCGGTGGGGTCTGTGGAGAAGACCCTGGGTGCTGGCAAAGGTCCTTGGGCGTGTGGCCAGCTTTCCGTTGCTGTGACAAAATACCAGAGCAAATAAAGTCAAAAGGAGGGGCGCTTACTTCGCCCCAAGGGCTTCAAAGGTGTAGGGGATGGGCCTCTGGCTCTGCTGCTTTGGGCCTGTGACGAGGCAGCACATCATGGCCGGAGCACGCGGTGGAGCAAATGTGTTCACCTCATGGTGGCTGAAAAGCAAACAGAGAGGAAGGGGTCAGGGTCTGCGTACCCCCAGTTGACCTAACTTCCTCCCGCTAGGCCCCACCTCCTAAAGCTAAAGGTCCCACCTAGCTCCCTGGAGTCCAAACCATTACTATGGCCTTTGGGGGACATTCCAGATCCAAACTGCAGCAGTGTGTCTGCAGCACCTGCAACCAGCCTCCAGCAAGTCGCTATACACTCCAGCTTGACTCACCTTACTGACCTTCCTGGTGCTGGCATCTGCTCTGAGTAACCATGGCTCATGTCCTCTCTCTCCAAGGCACCCATCTTTCCTCAGATGTCAGGTTAGGTCATCGCTCTGGTAGTGCAGTTCTCTGATGGGGTCCGGACATTATGAATTGGGATTTACCTTTTATTTCTTGCAGTAATGATGGGGGTCTGGGATTTAGCTCAGTTGGTAGAGCACTGCACTGCAGTCTCTGAGGTCCTGAGTTTGATTCCCAGCACCGCAAAAATGGGAGAAGGACCTGGCAATCCACTCCCAAGGCAATCCCGAAACAGTTAGCCATTGAAAACCCTATGAGGGTCCCTATGAGTCGGATACCGACTCGATGACACCTAACAACAACAACAATGATGGGACCAACACTTTTCATCTTCTCCACTCACAGCAGCATCAGGAAAGCTAGGACAGCTTCCTGAATCTTGGGCTTGGTCACGGCTGATCATCAAGGCAGAGATGGCATCTCTAGTAAACTTCCAAGGAAGTGGCTGAGGAATCTGGAGTTCGTGAGTGCTAGAATAAAATGAACATGTAGCACCTGAGGACCTAGCTGGTGACTCTGTCATCCTGTGGAAGGACCAGGGGACACTGGATTCCCTAGGGCAACAAGGAGCATGATGGTAGAAGGCGTCTGAATCCTGAGGGCTTCGGCTGACTGGAGGGAAAATGCCAAGAACCTGGGCTTTGCACTGCTGTTGCGGTGGAGAGACTGTGGCATACCACAGAGCTGACAGCCTTCGTGGTCAGTAGTGAGGCAATGTCAGCCCCAAGATCAGCAGCAAAGCTTGAACGGCAATCAGATCGTCGGTGGAACTCACCAACGAATCATGGTCTTCCTAGAGGTGCGAGAGAGGGTGTTGGGGTTCAGCTCAGGCCCAGCAGAGGTCAGATCCTTGCCCTGACACCAAGTGGGTATCGGAGACCCACTGGACCGGGTTGGTGTGGTGGCCAGAGGTGCCAAAGAAGGACCTTGGGAGACCTTCTGCTGGAAACAGGAGAGGGAAAGTTTATTGGGTTACTCCCCAAGTGGGGTGCAACCTGCAAGCAGCCCCTGTCAAGAGCTCAAGTGCTAGCTCAGAGCCTGCAGGCTCACTGGTGGTACAGCTCAGCCTTAAAGGCACAGCTACAAGCAGTTGGTGTTCCGCTGGGCTGGAGGTCCGGTGGTCTTGACTCTTGCAGCTCGCCTTCTCTGCCTCCCTCCTTCCCAAGGGTGGGAGGAATTGGGGGGCTCTTCGTGGCTTGCTTGTAGCTTTCGGTGCTTCAGGGCCCCTGGTCTTGACTCATCGGCTTGCTAGGTGGTCTTGCACAGGATTGGGGAGCGATGGCTCAAGGTGATAGGGTCTGGTAGCAGGTGAAAACAAGAGGGTCAAGGTGGGGTCCAGGAGCTTGCTTATATAGGCTTCTGGGAGTGGGTGTGTACTGGGGTTAGCCAACCAGGGCACATTCCTGACAGGTACAGCAGGTGAACTGTCATACCTGCCAAATAGGGGCAGTTATTTAACTGAGGTGCTAGGGGTAGCAAATCAGAATTGAGGTGGTTGAGGCTGGTCAGGCTGGTCAGGGGCCATCTTTGCTCACTCGATGGGAGTGGGGATAAAGGAGTGAGTAGAATATAGCCTGAGTGTTAGCCCCTCATGCTGGTTAGAGGGACCCTACTTATGGGGTGCTTTAAAAATCCCCAACAAGAGGGAGTGCCTGCTGGTCCGTCACCCAATTTATATGATGAATAAAAGTTGAGATCTCACAAGTAGACATAGATCTCACATGGCCCCCACCATAAGAACAGCGTGATCCCTCATGGAGAATATGCATCTCCATCAGGTGGCAGGTCCAGAGCCACAGATCGGCATATCTTCCCCTCGAGGAAGGGTTCCAAATGTCCACTGCCAGTGCATATGGAAAGGATGGCTCCAAATCTTCCACAGATGTTCTATAGACACTTGGCAGGTGGGATCTACTGTAGGGGACTCCCTTTGCTCTACAAAAGCGGCGAGTGACAGGGACTGAGCCTAAATACATGTGAGTGGGTTTGAAATGTCCGCTGCATGGGCGCTAGTGCAGTTCAGACATGAAGTCAGCTGATGCAATTCCACCTTAGAGAGGGTCGCTGGCCACATGGACCAAACTTTTTGATTATTTCCACAGGAACGACTGCCAGAGAGGATTTTGTTGTTGTTGGGTGCCGTTGAGTCGGTATCCAACTCATAGTGACCCTACGTACAACAGGGGAAACACTATTGTCAGTGCTTCTCTGCTATTCATAGGGTTTTCAATGACGGGTTGATTTTTGGGAGTGGGTTGCCAGGTTCATCTCCTGAGCCTACAGCACCTGGTGTTCCCAGGTGGTCTCCCATCCAAGGACTAACCAAGCCTGACCCTGCTTAGCTTCCAAGATTTGATGGGATTGGATGCCACTGGGCTACAGCTGCAGGCAGAGGATTTTAGGTCTGAAATTGACTTCCCCTGATTCTGTGACTTGAAGAATAAAAGTACTAAGAGAGCAAGGACCCAGAGGAGGCCCTGGGACTAGTCTTTCCTTCAAGCAAGGTGCTGCCAGTACTCATGCTACCCCTGCCAACAGGAAATCTCACCCTGGAGAGCATGCAGAATGCGGAGCCACCATCAGCGCTTTGAAGGCGGGAGGGAGGCCATCCCCCTCCACCCCTCAGTCTCTCCCTTGTCCTCCACAAGCCTAGTGGGGCAAGGCTGGCCCGTCAGCATGACTAAGTAGGGCTCCCTGTCTCAGAGCCTTCCCGCCAGCTGTGTTTATTGGATGCGATGAACACCTCCTCAGCCACGTGGTAAGCGTTCTCACAGCCGCTCCCAGCATCTTCCGCAGGGTTCTCGCGGTGCCTACACAGACCATGCCCTGGCGTGCCCCTGGAGACCTGGCAGATGCTCTCGCCCATCCTCATCAGCAAGAAGCATCCAAAGCCACCGGCCTGCGCACAGCAGTCCTTCAGTTCGTGGGGCTTGGCCTCAGATTGATGCTCTTCCTCCTGTCACAGCAGGGGCTTTGATCATCTGGACTGTTTTCAGAGCAGTGTCTTGATCCGCTGCATTGATTAGTACAGGCTAGTTAGACCTGAGGGTTGGGGGTTTGCTCTGTTGGTAGAGCACTGCTCCACACTTTTTGAGGAGCCGAGTTTGATCTTCAGCACTGCACAAATGGGAGGAGGATGTAGCAGTCCACTCCCTGCCCCCCCTCAAAATAAAACAACCCCCAAACAATTGGCTATTGAAGACCCAATGAGGGTCACTGTGCGTTGGACCTGATTCAATGGCACCTAACAACAATAATTAGACCTGTTGGCTAGGCTTTAGCTCAGTTGGTAGAGTGCTTCTCTGAGCTCTCTGAGGCCCTGGGTTCGATTGCCAGTACTGCAAAAGTGGGAGAAGGACCTGGCAGGTCACTTCTGAAACAATACCAAAAGAACCAGCCATCAAGAAATCTATGAATAGCAGTGAAGCACTGGCATAGTGCCAGGCACGCAGCGTCGGGGAGCATTTCGTTCTGATGTACATAGAGTGGCTATGAGCTGGACCTGACTTGACAGCACCTAACAACACCAAAATTAGATCTGCACAGTAGGAAGTGGCATGTGGGCTACTTGGTCATAACATATTATTAGGGTTATGATTGATGCATTGATTGATGCTGATTTCAAATAGAATTTTGTATATATATTCATAAATGGTTTGGCAGTTTAAATAATTTTGTTATGTCTCATATGTTTCAGTTTTGTTTTTAAAGCTATACTTTGTAAAATTCAAAGGAGGTTTTTGTGAAATACTTTGTATTCTAGAATACCTAATAGATTTTTATCCCTTTAAAGATCAGATGAACTTTAGTTTGAATGCATCTAGGTGATTTTTTTATGGTAGATCTTCAATCAGAGTTCCAATATTTTTATGGTAAATGGGCTATGTGGTTTTCCACTTCTAGGATACGTTTTGTTGATTTTTTGTATTTCTAGGAAATTACATTTTTTCTAAGGTTACAAATATGCTGCCATAGAGTTAGATATATAATTACCTCATACTTATCTTAATCTTACCTTTTTATGCGATTAGTCTCCATTCTCATTTCTTATTCAGTCTCTCTATATTTCTCTCTCTCTTTCTTTTCCTTCCCATAATTAACTTATAAAGATTCAACTTCAAAGAATCAAATTTGGATTAAGCCATGCTGTCTACTTATTTTGCTTACTATTTTATCATCTTTGGCTTTCATGCTTATTAAATGTGCCCCTCCTAGTTCTTTGAGTTCATTTTTCTTTCCTAGCATGCTTGGCAGAGCACCCAATTCCTTCACCTCTGCTTTCCCTCTAAAGCAATGAGATTGTTGGGCAGCAGCGCAGACTCCTCTCACGCTGTTCATTTTGACGTGAAATGCTTTCCCTAGCCCTCTAGGGCTTTATCATTTCCTTCTTGTTTAACTCTTTGGTCTAAGGATTATCTACAAGTGGATTTCTTATTTCTCAAGCACTTGAGTTATTTTGTTCATCTTTCCACTATTTTTAATTTGAGTGTTTTGTGATCAGACATATAGCCAGTGGAGCGTCATCTTTTATTTTAAATTGTTTTAGAAGGTTTGGTTTGCAGTCAAGTGCATAACCAGTTTTTGTAAGTAGTCCCTGCGAATGGGCTAGTTGTCTCTTCTCTGAGGACTTCACGTACAATGAACACAGTGCGCTGGTGTGAAGGGGGTTGTGGGTCCCATGTCTGCTGGGCAAGTTTTTCTTTTTTTTTTTTTTTGCGGTACTGGGGGTTGGACCCAAGGCCTCGCACTTGCATGCTCTACAAGTGCTGGACCACTGAGCTGCACCCTGAGCCCATTTTTAACTTTTTGAGACAGGGTGTTGCTAAGTTACGCAGACGCCTCTGGTCTCGAACTTGCGATCCTCCCACCTCCACCTCCGGAGCCGCTGGGATTACAGGTGTGCGCCACCGCGCCCGACTTGCCGGGCAAGTTGAATGAGGTCTCTGGGCGTCTCTGTTGACTGCCCTTTCAGCGCAGGCAGCCCAGCCTTAGATCAGGATGGTTGAGGGAGGGCTCACCGCAGAGGCTTCTCCCAGCTCCCTTGTGTTTCTCACAGCTTTGGCTGTGAGAATCACACATTTGTGGCTCACTAAGTGCTTTATAGGGTAACTGCGTGATCCTGACAGGCGCCCTGGGGGTGTGAGGGACCCACTGTTAGAGGCTGGAGATGATGGGATTCCTGTGGCTCCTGGGCTTCCTGGAGGAGGGTGTGGGAGCCGAGATCCAGACTGGGGGTCCTGGGCCCTCTGGGGACCACCACGGCACTGCCGGCCCCCTTTCAAAACGCAGTGTACGGCGCTCACAACTCTTTCACAGCGTCTGCTCGCACGGTTATGAGCCTCCCTCTGCATGTGCCTGGCAGTGTTGTAGCCTCCTTTAAATTAGCTTTTCTACAGGAAGCATGTCGCTATTCTTCTTGATGTTGTTGTTAGGTGCTATGGAGGCGAGTCCGACTCATGGAGACCCTCATAGCGTTTTTAATGGCTGATTGTTTCGGGATTGCCTCAGGAGTGGATTGCCACGTCCTTCTCCCATTTTTGGGGTGCTGGGAATCGAACTCAGTACCTCAGAGACTGTAGAGCAGCGCTCTACCAACTGAGCTAAATCCCAGCCGTCTTCTTGATGTAGCAGTATTGTTATCAGCAAGACTTCCTTGAGGTCTTCCACTGTCCTGACAACCTAGTTTATATACTCATACTATATTACTTTCTTTCCAGCACTCTTAGGAACTTGGTTTGCTCATATTTCTCCAGGACTCCTTATAGCTTGTTTTAAATCAAAACCCAAAGTCATGCTCTGTCCTGGGGGAAGCCTGTCCACTCACGTTAGTGTGATGCTGGGTGTTCTTGACTCTACTGCTTTCTTCACTTGTTACGTTTATTGCTCATTGTGCTTTCTTAATTCCGGAGGTTTGATCTGTTGCGTTTTTCTCCATACTTAGATTTTCCACTTGAACACTGTAATTCTTCCCTTTAGAACTCACGGTCGCTCTAAGGTGATTGTTATTGTTATGTTTTACTGTTTGTTGGAAAACAATGCTAACGTTTACCTCTCTTTAATGTTCATTTCTCATCCCGGTGTTCGGGATGTTTATGAGCGTGTATTTCCCTCCAGCTTCCTCCCACTAAGAAGACTTTTCAGACATTTTGACTTTTATCTCCCTCTCCCCTCCCAGTCTTCTAGATTTTGCTGAGATAGTTTAAAGTCTTCTCTATCTGGATCATTATCAGAGCTTCCCTTTTGGTTAGCAATTGCATTTGTATTTATTTAGCCTACAGATATACTTCCACATGAGACATGATATAGAAACAAGGATGTTCATAGCAGCATGGTTAGCGAAAGTTACTAGAAACCACAGGCATGTCCACCAACAGGCAACTGATTGTATACATTATGGTGCATTCATGCAACTGAACCCATGCACCTGGTGAGCATACCTAGGAAGCTTTTTATATATGGCTATAGAAATATCTCTATGTGGTACTTTAAGCAAAAACAGCAAAGCACAGCTATATATATGTGTGTGTGTGTGTGTTTGTGTGTGTTTGTGTATATACATATACATATATATATATATATATGTATATATATATATAATATGTCACCGTTTCATTTTATTTGTGAGAGCACACAGCTCTAAATATGCATGTGGCTAGGAGTGTGGGAAGGACTCATGAGAAATGGGTTTTCTGGACCGCTGTGGAGAGGAGCCCTGTGGAGCCCCGTCCTGTTCTGAGACTGCCTTCCTGTTCTTCACTTTTGCCCTTCGCCGAGTATCGCCTTCAGGTGCGCTGAGCAGTGGGAACCTGCTCTGAAACGTGCGGGTCTGTCGTTGGGGGTTCTGCAGGGTTTGTTACGCTGAAGTGCATGCTGGGCTTCATTCCTTAGTAGGGCCCTGTGGCAAACGGGGCCTGGGTGAGGCGCTGGGCCCAGGGGGTGGAGCTGGATCCTGGGGGTGGAGCTAAGTCC
>VMDO01030957.1:0-20620 GCA_007922755.1 Pedetes capensis
ACTTTTGCAGTGCTGGGAACCAAACCCAGGACCTTGCTAATTTGTTTATGTCAAGAGATTTGGAAAAGAGCTACCTGGTCAACTGGAAAAGATCCATATTTGTGACTATTCCCAAAAAGAGAATCCGACCGAATGTGGAAACTATTGAACGATATCATTAATATCACACGCAACCAAAATTTTACTAAAGATCATTCAAAAGGGACTGCAGCAGTATATAGACTGGGAACTGCCAGAAAATCAAGCCAGATTCAGAAGAGGGCATGAAACCAGGGACATCATTGTTAATGTTAGATGGATACTAGCCAAAAGCAGATAGATATTTATCTGTGTTTTCTTGACTATGTAAAGGCATTTGACTGTGTGGATCATAACAAATTATGGATAAAACTGTGAAGAATAGGAATACCTAAAAATCCTTACAACTGAGTCACTACAAAATTTCATGATAAATGGAGAAAAGATGGGGGTTGCCCAAGATTTTGCTTTACTTGGTTCTACAATCAACACCCATGAAAGCAGCAATCAAGAAATAAAAAGACATATTGCACTGGGAAAAGCTGTATCAAAAGACCACTTTAAAGTGTTGAAAAGTAACGATGTCACGTTGAAGACAAAGGTGTACCTGACTCGTGCCATGGTATTTTCAGCTGCATCATATGGTTGTGAAAGCTGGCCATTAAATACGGGAGACAGGAGAAGAATTGATGTTTTTGAATTATGATGTTAGTGATGAATAGTGAATATGGCATAGACTGCCAAAAGAACCAACAGATCTGTCCTAGAAGAAGTGCAACAAGAGTGCTCCTGGAAGCAAGGATGGCTAGACTGCATTGAACATATTTTGGACATGTTGGCAGGTGGGACCAATCCCCTGAGAAGGACATCACGTTTGGCAGAGTGGCAGGTCAACGAAAAAAAGGAAGACCTTCAACTACATGGGTGGATACAGTCTGTGCAACAGTGGGCTTAAACATAATAAGAATATGTACCTGGCACAGAATCAGGGAGTGTTTTGCCCTGTTGTACTGACAGCACCTACTAACAAACAACAACAGAGGCAAAGAGATTGAAATGCTGAGAGCAAGTTAGAAATGGCCTGTGGCTAATGACCATCACTCACCACTCCACAGGTGAGGAACAGAAAGAGGGTCTGCTCTGGAGATGAGGCTTCCAGAAGGGACTCACATATTACCTGGGGTCCCCTTGGTTTCCTTCTTTCCTTCTACAAGAAGCCAATTTACACCAGATGTTGATGAATTCCATGGAATTCTCTGAGAACGTGGGAAAAGAGCGTAGGGCCTTTCCCATCCTATTGGTGCAGCTGTTATTTCCCCTTCTTTTCAAAATCAAAAGAAATGTTTCCCCTTGTCTCCAGCATCACTGTTGGGCTCATGCCTTTTGTCGTTTCATCAGATTCTTGATGCCTTCCCTTCCTCCCAAACAATTTGCCAAAATATGTCCTTCCAACCAGCTCAGATCTCTCCCAAGGAGAAAGTATTCAGTGGTATGAACTTTTGTCCACCTGTTACCCCTTCTTCCTCCTCTTCTACTGAGCACCACACCCCTCCACCACTGTGGGGGTTGCTGCCCAAGAGCAAGCAATGAGGTTAGGGCAGCAGGCAACGCCCATCCCAGGGCTCCGGGGACTGCAAGGTACCTAGAAGCTTACGGGAAGTGACTCACTTCACGCTGCCAAAATCAATTCTAAGCTAGAGGTGCAGTTCTCAAGATGCCCACTAGGCAGTGCTGTTCCTCTGTTAGTCAGCTGGTGGCTGCCGATGCGAGCACATTTTCTCATCAAATAGAACAAATCTTTCATGTTTGTGACTAAGCACTCGAAGATAGATGCTCATGCTCCTTTTTGGTAATATGTTTGATATGCTTTTTAGTGAATACCAAGGAAATGAAGGGAGGGGTTCATTTTTCAGTATTGGGGAGCTGAACCCAGGGCCTTGCACATACTTTCTAAGTGTTGTACCGCTCAGCTCCAATCCAAGCTCCTTTTAAAATTTTTGGTCTTGAGACAGGGTCTCACTACATTACGCAGGCTGCCTCTGGCTTCGGACTCAGTGATCCTCCTGCCTCTGCCTCTGCCTCCAGAGTCCCTGGGACTGATTACAGGGTACTGGGCGGGAGATGTCATTTGAATACCACTTAGTAAATTTCAAGCATTGTGGGAGGAGGTTGAGAATACCTAAAAATCCAAAGACAGAATTTAAAAATGTAAGATTTCAATCTGGCATGGCAGCACCCAGGCATAACTTCAGGTGCTTGGGAAGCTCAGGCAGGAGGATCACTTGAGCCCAGGAGTTTAAGGCCAACCTGGACAACATGATGAGATACTGTCTCAAAAAAAAAAAGAGAGAGAGAGAGACTTCAAATAATGTCTTGTCACTATCATCATCACTAAGGCCAGAATTGTTAAGTACTAGATTAAGCAGTTGGTTTACACGTGGGTCCTCTCCTTATTGTACAGGAGATAGAAGCACAGAGCCAGGTTGTTGTTATTGTTAGGTACAGTTGAGTCAAGTCTGACTCATAGCGACCCTATGTACAGCAGATCAAAACACTCCCTGATTCTGTGGCAGGCACACCATCTTATTTATGTTTAATCCCATTGTTGCAGACATTGTGCCAATCCATCTGTTGGAGGGTTTTCCTTTTTTTCACTGACCTGTCACTCTGCCAAACATGATGTCTTTCTCCAGGGATTGGTCCCACTTGACAACATGTCCAAAATATGGTCGATGCAGTCTAGCCATCCTTGCTTCCAAGGAGCACTCTGGTTGTACTTCTTTTAGGACAGATCTCTTGGTTCTTTTGGCAGTCCATTGGTATATTCAATAGTTGTCTCCAGCACCATAATTCCAAAGCATCAATTCTTCTCCTGTCTCCCGTGTTCAATGTCCAGCTTTCACAACCGTACAATGTGACTGAAAATACCATGGCATGAATCAGGTAGAGTAACCAAAATTCTTTAACTGTAAGTTTGAGAAGAGGCATCTTTGGTGACTTTGTTTGCCCTGTACAAGAAGGAAAGGAGGAAAAGGAGATTAATATTCATTAGATACCCACGGTACCTCAGGTATTGTAGTGCTGCTTTATGAAGGTCATCTCATTAAACCTTTAACTTTAGGAGGTAAGTGATATTATACTCATTTTACAGAAAAGAAATGAAGGCTAAGATAAACCAGATGATTTTACCAGTTGTGCACCTATACTAGGTGTAAACTCAAGTGTCTGACACCAAAGTCCATAGTTTTTCACTACACACACCACAGCCACCACTACCAATGGGACAGTGGAATTTTAGAAATTTTTATTAGCTTTTTTTTGTGTGTGTGCATGTGGTACTGGGGAGTTGAACGCAGGTCCCTGAGCATACTTTGTAAGTGGTCTACCGCTGGGCTGCACCCGCAGCCCCTTTCTTATTTTTTGTCTTGAGACAGGGTCTCACTAAATTGTGCAGGCTGCCTCTGGCCTTGAACCTGCAATCCTCCTTCCTTCACCTCCTGGCTGGGATTACAGGCATGTGCCACCACATCTGGCTTTACTGTTGTTGTTATTATTAGGTGCCGTCGAGTCGGTATCTGACTCATATCGACCCTCATAGGGTTTTCAATGGCTGACTGTTTTGGGATTGCCTTGGGAGTAGATTGCCAGGCCCTGCTCCCACTGGCTTTACTAGTATGTAGTAATTATACAAAATACCAGATCTCATTGTGATATTTTCTCTCTTTTCTTTTCTTTTTTTGCCCCCAGTATTGGGGGGTTGAACCCGAAGCCTGTGCATGCTAGGCAAGCACCCCACTACTGAGTCACATGCTCAGGTCCTCCCCACTTTTTCCTGCTATTTTTTTATTTTGAGACAGGCTTGCTAAGTAGTGAAGGCTGCCTCTATCCTGGAACTCATAATCCTGTGCCCTAAGCCTCCTGAGTTGCTGGAATTACAGGTATGTGCCACCCCGCCCTGCTCCCATGATCACATTTTCATATATGCCTATAATATAGTTTAATCATAGGAAGGTGAATGTTTCTGATGAGAGAAAATGCTTTCAGCTTTCTGAAATTATTTATAAATTGAAGATTGGAAAACTTGAATGAGCTTGCTGTGCTGTCTAGAAATGGATTTTGCACATTCGCTCTGTTTTTGAAACCATTTTCTGCAATATTGCCTTCATAGAAATCTTAGATGGTTGATAATTTTAAACTGAATGGGAAGTAATGTAAAACAACATAAGAATGCTGCAGATTTTGAGTTTCAGTTCATTCTTCTAATTTTTCAGTAGATTCTATATTCAAATGAGTACAAATTTTAGGGAGTTTCATTTCTCGCTGTAGGGAAAAAAGGTTGAGTGAACTTACATATGAACACATCAGCATAATAAAAATGGAGGGATCATTTTATGTGGCTCTCAGCTTCATGTTGTTTTCACCTATGATGACAAGGTAAGAGAGAGAATAAAAATTGTTTCCTCAAGAGATTCTAGCTGGGAGCCAGGCGTGGTGGCGCACGCCTGTAATCCTAGCGGCTCCGGAGGTGGAGACAGGAGGATCGCAAGTTCGAGACCAGAAGCAGTCTGCATAACTTAGCGAGACCCTGTCTCAAAAAGTAAAAAAAAAAAAAAGGGCTGAGGGTGCAGCTCAGTGGTCCAGCACTTGCAGAACATGCAAGCTCGAGGCCCTGGGTTCAATCCCCAGTACCACACACACACACACAAAAAGAGATTCTAGTTGGGTGCAGTGGTGCATGCCTATAATCCCAGCAGCTTGGGAGGCAGAGACAGGAGGATCGCAAGTTCGAGACCAGAGGCAGTCTGCGTAATTTAGCGAGACCCTGTCTCAAAAAGTAAAAAAAAAAAAAAAAATGGGCTGGAGGTGGCAGCTCAGTGGTCCAACACTTGCACAGCATGCAAATGTGAGGCCCTGTGTTCAACCCCTAGTACCACACACACACACACAAAGAGATTCTGACAAATTATTAGAATATCTTCTCCCCCACTTTTTAATTCTAAATGTGGGTGCTTGACCAACTTAGAAGTACCTGATAACTGGTTATAGATAACCAGCGATTCTGATGTCTTTTTCAAGCACTTTCCCCGTTGACTAAATAACAATGATGAAAATAATCAGAGGCAAAGCTATTTGGACTGTAGGAATTGTAAATGTTCTCTTTTCCTTCAGCTATTTATGAGACAACTTTTCAGATTTCCTGCCATCTGTTTCTAAAAGAGGAAGGAAAGGGAAATGATTTGCAAGCATTTGAAACATGGTTTTTATATTTAGATTTTGATTTTATCTCACATTTGTGTAGTGTCTTTGCTATGGGAAAGAAGGCTTGGCTGGTTACTGTTGCTCCAATTGATTGGGACATTTCCCCATAGGATTGGAGGAACGTGGGATGCTTCATTTTCATGAAAGAAATATTTTTGAGCTCCTGTGGTTCTCAGGGCATCCTGCTAGACATTTATAGGTATATGTGTATATTATTTTGGTAGGGCTGTCACATCTAGTACCATGGGCTGAGTGGCTCAAACAACAAAAAAATTTTTTCCTACAGTTCTGGAGGCTAGCTGTCTGAGGTCAAAGTGATGGAAGAATGGATTTCTTCTAGGTTGTCTTCTTGGCTCCTAGATGGCCACCTTCTCTTCCTATCTTTCTTCTGTGTATGTACCTGTCTGTGTCCTAATTTTCCCTTCTTATAATGATACCAATTATGTTAGATTAGGGCCCACCGTAAAAGTCTTATTTTATTTATTCTTTACATTTATTTATTTATTTAACTTTTTGGTTTTTTTGAGACAAAGCCTCTCTATGTACCCCAAGCTGGCCTTGAACTCATGATCCTTCAGCCTCAGCTTCCTGAGTGCTTGGATTACAGGTATGTTCCACTATGCCCAGCCAGCACCTAATTTAAATTTAAACACCTCCATCAAGACCTTATTGCCGAACGCGGTTACATTGGGAGATGCTGAGGCTTAGGAGTTCAACATAAGAATTTTCAAGAAACTAAGTCAGCCCAGAACAAGGGTAGAGTAAGTGACCAAGAAAGATATGAGCCATATTCTCACAGAACTTTCAAGCTGATGGAGGTACAAAGAAATAAATAGATGATGATTTTGTGTGATAAATAACATAACAGAAAGAAATGTGGAGGTACAGAAAGGGGTCTTCTAGCCAGAAATGACGTCCAAGTTAAAGCCTGAAGTCTGAATAGAGGCTGGTCAGGCAAAGGGTAGAGGTTGGTGGGGGAGGGGACTGGAAAAATGGATGCTTCAGACTAAAGAAACAGGCTCAGAAAGAAGGGAGAGAACAGAAGGAAGAACTAAAGAAAGTAGCATGACTGGAGCATCATAACAAAAGTATAAAAATATAATATGTGTTCATTGAGGCCTTATATATGCATAGACACTGCATCTATCATGGTTTATTCTCACACAACTTTATGAAGTAGAGACTATTCTGATTTTATAGTTAAGACACTGAAGCGTGTCAAAGTCATATAAGTTGTTCAAGGTCACACATCTGAGTGGCAGAACAGCCAGGCAGCCCAAGTCCGAAGATAATGTGTTCAATTTCCATGCCAGGGCAAGGGAGATGGTGTACAACTGGCGAGGTGAGAGAGAGAAAGGAGTGAAGGGGGAAGGTTTGGGAGGAGGATTAAGCAGCAGCAGGAAAGGAGGTTTGTGAGGTGGGTTCCAGATCTGCAAGAGCCTTGTCACTCAAGTTAAGAGCTGAGATTTTATCCTACAGGAGATGGGCATTCACTGAAGGCTTTAAAATGTTCAATATAGGAAGATTATTTTGGATTCGGCCTGCAGCTATAGCCCTGTGGCATCTGATCCCGTCAGATCTCGGAAGCTAAGCAGGGTCAGGCCTGGTTAGTACCTGGATGGGAGACCTCCTGGGAACACCAGAAGCTGTAGGCTTGGGAGAAGGTCCTGGCAACCCCCTCCCAAAAATCAATCTGCCATTGAAAACCCTATGAACAGCAGAGAAGCACTGACAATCGTGTTTCCCCTGTTGTACAGAGGGTCGCTATGAGTCGGATACCGACTCGACGGCACCTAACAACAACAACAACAATTTTGGATTTACTGTGGCGAATTTGTATGTGTGTCCATGGGAGAGTGGGGTATGGACAGGGTAGGGCAGGAAATACAACAGTGGGTTCAGAGAAATCAGACAGGAGTCTGTGACAGAAATCCCAATGAGAGAGAGAATGGGGGCTTGTCTTCCGGGGATGAGGCCATGGGTTGGATGAGTGTGGGGTAGATAAAAGGGAGAGAAAATGATACTCAGGTATCTGGCTGGGCAAATGGTAATGACAGTCATAAAGAAAGGGAAGAGCTTTGAGGAGGGGGGAAATGAATTCACTTTTGGACCTGTTGCATTGGGTATCCCGGTAAGGAAATCAGAAGCAATTTCTTTCCTTTCCTTCCTTTCCTTTCCTTTCCTTTCCTTTCTTTTCCTTTTCTTTTCTTTTCTCTCCTCCTCCTCTTCCTGTTCCTCCTCCTCCTCCTCCTCCTCCTCCTCCTTCTTCTTTTTCTTCCTCTTCTTGTACTTGGGGGTTGACCCCAGGGCCTTGTGCATCCTTTGCGGTCACTCTACCACTGGGCTGCACTCCCAGCTACTTTTTAAAATTTTTATCTGGAGGCAGAGTCTTGCTAAATTGCTCAGGCTGCCTCTGGCCTGGAAGTTGCGATTCTCCTGCTTCCATCTCCTGAGTCGCTGGGATAACAGGTGTGTGCCACCACGCATGGCTATCGACAAGAGATGTTGAGTTGGCAGTTGGATGTGCGCTCCCTGTACTAAGGAAGAGAGATCTGGGCTAGAATTTTGGGGTTGGGGGGCTTCATCCTGCAAATGGAAACTCAAGCCACTGGAAAGGATAAACTGACAAGGAAGAATATTTCAAGTAAGAAGAGGACCCAGGATAAAAAGCTTAGGAATCACCACACTCTGAAAGGGAGCATGGAATAAAAGGAGGGGCACAGACCTACGCTGTCAAAGAAATCAAAGTAAAGCAGGTTGAGTCCAGGGAAGAGAAGGTTTCAGGGATGGATGGTTGCACATTGTTCAATGCTGCTGAAATCTTATTAAAAGGATACAGCCATGTGTTATATTTAGCAACAAGAAAGTGTGAATGACCTTAACAAAAACAAGCCTGCATACTTGATGAGTGAAGGTCATATCCCTGATGGAGCAAAATAATCACAAAATGGAGACAATTGAGTGGCACAATCAGTTTAAGAAGCTGGTTGTGAAGGATAATAGAGTACTAGTTGAAGAGGATTTTATTGTTGTTATTTTGAGAAGAAGGATATGGTCCTCACCTACATGTTTACAAAAAAGAAAAAAGGAAAACATGCAAGCACGCTGGCACATGCTTGTGATCCCAGCATCTCAGGAGGCAGAGGCAGAAGGATTGCAAGTTTGAGACCAGAGGTAGCCTGTGTAACTTAGCGAGAACCTGTGTCAAAATAAAATGACAAAAAATGGGCTGGAGGTGCAGTCCAATGGTACAGCACTTGCAAAGTATGTGTGAGACTGTGGGTAAATCCCTCTAAATGCCACAAAGAAGAAAGAGAGAAAAGAAAGAAAGAAGGAAAGAAAGAGAGAGAGAGAGAGAGAGAGAGAGAGGAAGAAGAAGAAGGAGGCTGGGAGTGCAGCCCAGTGGTAGAGTGACTGCAGAGTATGCACAAGGCCGTGGGTTCAACCCCCAAGTACAAGATGAAGAAGAAGAGGAGGAGGAGGAGGAGGAAAGGAAGGAAGGAAGGAAAGAAAGAAGGAAGGGAAGAAGGAAGGAAAGTGGACAGAGAGGGAGGGAGAAAGAGAGAGGGAGAAAGAAAGAAAGAAAGAGGGAAGGAGGGAGGAAGGAAGGAAGGGCAAGGGAAAGGGAGGAGGGAAGGAGGGAGGAAGGAAGGAAGAAAGAAAGGAAGATGCCAGTACTCACCTACATGTTGATGAACAGAATCAATGGGGAGAGTGAGGTGGAGGACACAGGAGGTGGAGGAGTAACTGATAAAGATCCTTGAAGTGAAAAGGAGGAGAAGCAACCTAAGCAACCTATAACTTGAGTGTAGGAGACGCGCCTAAAAGAACATGGTAGACTTTATATCAGTGGCTTCCATGAGCCATACCACTCTTTTAGCCAATGGTATATACTATTGGCACAGTGGTAAAAGCCAAGACTACCTGAGTGTTTGTATATTGGGGCTGGTGCCCTTGGAACATTTCCTTTAAAGTGTCAAGCCACCAAGTCAAGAGAATGAGCCATCCTGCTGGAAAGATGAAGTATAAAGAACCATGTGATCAGCCCCCAACTGTTTCCACCATTCCAGCTGAAACATCAGGCGTATAGGGGACTCCATGTTTGGTTTTCAGCTCCATTCCAGCGCCCAGGTGGCTCCATCCAATCCTGTGGAGAAGAACCACCCAGCTCAACTTTCAGAATTGTGAGCAAGTAAATAGTTATTTTTCTAAGTCCCCATGTTTTGAGTGTTTAGCTACAGTAGTGACTGAAACAGAGATCTAGGTGTGGAGTTATATTTCTGGTGCATAAGATAATAGAGCAATCCTTCTGCAGGTAATAATTATAACTCTGGGAAAAAATTAGAAAACAGCTACCTGTGGGTCCTGTAGAGGGTACAAAAAACAGCAAGTTTCTGGAGAAAAGTTAAAACTTAAAGGAACAATGCCAGGGTGAATTTCTTATTTATTTGCAGCTTTTTCCTGAGTGAAGGCCACAGTCAGAGCAGCAAAATTTCCAATAGAAAGCCAGCCATATTTTAGCCTGAAGAATAGGCATGGCAAGGCGTCTTGACACATTCCCATAACACTAGATACTCAGTAGGCTGAGGCAGGAGGATCAGGAGTTGGAGACCACAGGCAGCCTGTACAATTTAGTGAGACCCTGTCTCAAAAAGAGAGAGAAAGAGAAGAGGAGAGAGAAGGGAGGAGAGGAGAGAAGAGGAGAGGAGAGGAGAAGAGAAGAAGAGAAGAGAGGAGGTAAAGCTTGGGCAAATAGGTACAGCATAAAAGAGAAATATCAGAAAGGGAAGAGAGAAGGAAGCTGCTATGGTTTGATATGGTTTGGGGGTTCCCCAAATGTCCATGTGTTGGAAGCATTATCCCAGTGTGCTGGAGAGAGATGGTGTGGAACCTTTAAGAAATGGGACTTAGTAAGAAGTCCTTAAACCATTGGGGGCACTGTCCTTGGAAGGGATTAAGGTAGCTCTTGTGAGAACCTGAGCTCTCAGAATAGTGAATTTTTATAAAAGCCTGAGCCTACTCCCTGAATCTGTTTCTTGGTTCTTGCCTAATAATTTGATCACTTCTTCTCATATGCACTTCTGCCATCCACCATCAAATCCTTACCAGAGCCAAGCTGATGCTGGCACCATGTGCTTGAATCTCCAGAACTATGAGCTAAAGAAACCTCTTTTCTTTGTAAAGTAAGTCTGCCTTAAGTGTTTCATTATAGTAACAAAACCAGACTGATACAGGAGTGAAGAATTTTGTTAATAAACTTTGCCCAAGATTCTGGCTGACCTTTGAAGTAGGCATGGTGTCAGACTGTGAGCAGTGCAGCTAAAAATGAAAGAAGAGAACTAAGATTTGAGTTCCCCCACCAGGGGTAACAGAAGGTTTGCAGTAGGTACCTAACCAAATTAACTATTTGCTAAATTAAATCTACCAACATTCTTCAGAGAAATATAACAGAATCCAGAAACCCTACAGCATAATATCCATAGTGCTTAGCATACACACAATCTAAAGTTACTTGACATACAAATGGTGTCATGGTTTGAATATAAAGTGTCCCCCAAAGGTCATGTGCTTTCACGTTTCATCCCCAGCTGGTGGTGCTATTTGTGGAGGTAATGGGATTTTGGAGGTAGGTCTTAGCTTTGTGGAAGTGATGTCACTGGGAGTGGGCCTTTGGAGGGATTTTGGAGGTAGGTCTTAGCTTCATGGAAGTGATGTCACTGGGAGTGGGCCTTCGGAGGTCTTTACCCCAGACCCACTGCCCACCTCTGTCTTTGCTTCCTGCTCAAAAAGGTGTAAGGTCATCTGACACAGGCCCTGCCACTGCTACCACCATGCTTGCCTTGCTACCATTATGGATTGATTCTTTAGATATGAGTTCCCAATAAATGCCTCCCCCATAAGTTTGTTTGAATTGATTTTTCTGCTACAGCAATAACAGCTAATACAAATGCCATGAAATGTGACTTATTTTCAAAGAAAAGACAATCAACAGAGGTCACTATGATATCACCCAGATGTTAGAATTAAAATGATTTATAAGGCAACTATTATAACCAACCACTTGCCCAAGATGTGTGAAGCCCAGGATTTGATCCCCAACAGTGCAAGAACCAAAACAACAAAAAAACATTCACTATGAGATAAGGAAAAATATGTTCATAACAGAGATCTGGATGGGATTTATAGTAGAAGAATAAAGTAGGAGAGATGGAGAGATAAATAATATACACAGACAGTTTCTTCCGTTTTTTCTGTCAGACCCTTAGCAAGCATTTGATTGTTGTTTCAGCGTTGGCAAAGGTAAAAATTTTGGCAAGGGTGGTGTAGCTTATCTTGCAAAAGCCTTTACTGACAGAAAGTTAATAAAGTGGGTCAAACATGAGTAGATATTATGGATTAGGAAAAGGAAAAATGAAAAAAGCAACATGATATGGAATCTGAGGGACTAAATTAAAGCCTAGTTTACAACCATTAATTGATTATCTGATCTTAGGCGTATTATTTAACAATTTCTCTCTTCTTCTTCTTCTTCTTCTTCTTCTTCTTCTTCTTCTTCTTCCTCCTCCCCTTCTTCTCCTCCTCCTCCTTCTTTTCCTCCTCCTCCTCCTCTTCCTTCTTCTTTTTTCGCTCTGTGTGTGTGTATGTGTGTGTGTGTGTTTGTGTGTGTGTGTGTGCACATGCGTGCGTATGTGGTTCTATGGGTTGAACCCAGGGTCTCACATATGCTAGGCAATCTCTATACCACCAAGCTACACCCTCTGCCCCTCATTTAATGAGATTCAAATTTTCACACTTCCAAAATGGAAATATTAATAACACTTGTTCCAAAAGATTGTCAGAGATAACAATTGCATGAATATATGTACAAATTATTTTGTAAAGTATTATGTCTTATAAATGTTAAATGATACACTCTAAATTTAGTGCAAGATACATTAAGTGTATTTTAGAAAGAAAATGTATGGGGTTTTGCATGTAAAAAGTGTCTGACTTTAAAACTTTTTTTTTTTTTTTTTTTTTTTTTTTGCCTTCTTAGGGGGGCTGAATCCCTGGTCTCAAGCATGTTTTGCAAATACTATACCATTAAGCTGCAGTTCCAGCCCAGTTTTCACTTTTTATTTTTAGACAGGGTGTTGCTAAATTACATAGGCTGCCTCTGACCTTGAACTTGCAATCATCCTTCCTTAGCCTCCTCAATTGCTGGGATTATAGGCATGCTTTGCCACTCCTGGATAAAACTTTTTTGTATACCATATTTTTCTCACACATTCTGATATGGTACTGCAACGTTTGAGTTTTTTTCCCCCTTTTTTCAGTACTTGGGGCTTGAACCCAGGGCCTAACACAAAGTTTGCAAGTGCTCTACCACTGGGCTGCATCCCCAGCCCATTTTTATCTTGAGACAGGGTTTCTTTAAATTAGACAGTCTGCCTTTGGCCTCAAATCTGCAGTGCTCTTGCCTCCACTTTCTGAGTTCCTGGGATTACAGGTATGAGCCACGGGACCTGGTCAATGTTTGAGTCTTTGTGAATTTACTGATAAAGTTTCAGCCTGTGAAAATATTAGCTGCCTCTCTCTTTCCACTCATATTTTAAAAACTAATGTAATAATTTAAGTATAAAGAAGCAAATGAAGGCCAGGCACAGTGGCCCATGCCTGTAATCCCAGAGACAGGAGAGATTGAGGCAGGAGGATCTCAAGTTCAAGGCCAGAAGAAGCCTGTGTAATTTAATGAGACCCTAACCCAAAATAAAAATTTAAAAATGGGCTGGGGATGTGGCTCAGTGGCAGAGCATCTTCAAAGTATGTTCAAGGCCCTGGGTTCAGCTTCCAAACAAAAACAAAAACAAAAACAAACAAACAAAAAAAGGAATTAAAGACAAACCTTCCCAACTGTGTTCAATCTAAGAACATATTTAATGTAAGAAATTTCTTTTGCCAAGTGGTAAAATGTCAAGACTCTCAATGACATTTCCATAGGAATATCTACTTCTTTAACATTGAGATTATCATGAGGACCAACCACACAGGTACTATAAATACCTACTTATGTTCAACCAAAGTGGCAATTTGATACCATTTTTATCCAAAATGAACTGACATGAATGTCAGGAATTTCACCATCAGAAAATGGCATAACACTTGTCCCTTCTTGAAATTAAAATGTTTTTTTCCCCTCTTCTTTCTCTTTTTTCTTTCTTGTTTTCTTTCTTTCTTTTTACTTTTTTTTTTCCTTAGTTTTTTTGAGACAGAGTCCTATTATGTAGCCCAGGTTGGCCTCGAACTCATGATCCTCCCACCTCAGTCTCTTGAGTGTTGGGATTATGGGTATGAGCCTCCACTGCTAGCTTGAAATTATACTGTTTCTTTTCTTTTCTTCTCTTCTCTTTCTTTCTTTTTTTCTTTTCTTTTTTTTTCTCTGTGTGTG
Organism: Pedetes capensis; assembly: GCA_007922755.1. Lineage (NCBI taxonomy): Eukaryota > Metazoa > Chordata > Mammalia > Rodentia > Pedetidae > Pedetes > Pedetes capensis. Next base: position 13,706 of record VMDO01030957.1, read on the forward strand.
TGTGTGTGTGTGTGTGTGTGTGTGTGGTACTGGGGAGTTGATCCCAGGGCCTCACACATGCTTTTGCAGGTACTCTACCACTGAGCTTCAGTCTGTTACTTTTTATTCTGAGACAAAGTCTTGCTAAGTGATACAGGCTGCCTTTGGCCTTGAACTTGCCATCTGCTTGCCTGTGCCTCCTGAGTTGCTGGGATTAAAGAAGTGTGCCACTATGCCCGGCTAAAATTAAACTATTTTTAAGGGGAAAAAATGTATACAATTTCCACTGCTATTTATAGCTTGATATGAGTTAGGTCGTTAAGTCTTTGCCATTGAGTACAGTGGGAAGAGGAAGAAAAAAATGGGGATTCTTCTTTGCAAAATTACAGAATCAAATATTTAAATGTCTACATTATATTTTCCCATTTGGCTGTCCAATAGGCATCTCAAATTTAAAATATCAAAAAAAGAACTTTTGACTTTCTACCCCCCTCCACCATGTATTCCTCATATCATTAGAAAATTTGTCTTTCAACCAGTGTATTAGTCCAACAAACTTGGACACCCAAGCCAACAGCAAATCCTGTTGGCTCTAGTTGTAAAATACATTAAAAATCTATTTCTCACCACCTCTTCTACTATCTCCCTAATCTAGACCGTGATTGTGTTTCATCTGGACTATTTCAATGGCTTTCTAATTGGTTTCTCTGTTTCATTCTGGTCTATTTTCTACTCATTATTTACAGTGATCTTTGAAAAGCAAAAGTTAAATTGTGATGCTCCTCTGTCCAAAATGCTCAAATGGCTTGACAACACACTGAATAAAATCAGAGTCCTTACCAGGGCTTTTAAGTAATGAGAGCAGAACATCAGAGCTCACTTTAGTCTGAGAGATTCTAGCTCTACACCCACAGAATCCTTGCAGAACCAGAATGGCCCTCGGGCATTTGGACAAGGCATTTAAGGTAACATACTTTTCTCTCTCTCTCTTTTTTTTTTTAATGATACTTGGGGATTGAACCCAGGGTCTCGCATATACTTTGCAAGTGCTCTACTACTGGGCTACACTCCTAGCCCATTTTTTGCTTTTGTTTTTATCATGAGTCAGGGGCTCTCTAAATTACACAGGCTGCCTCTGGCCCCTCAAATTGCTAGGATTACAGGCATGCACCACTGTGCCTGATTAAGGTAACATAATGAGGGAAAACCCAGACCTCTAAATTTTAACATTCAAAGGAGAAATCTCTAGAAAGTAACTAACCAAGCCCATCTGCCTTTCTGAATTTTACTTTAAATTTAGGATGTTCTTATCTTTTGTTTTTACCCCTTCAGTCCTGGGGATCAAACCCAGGGTCTTCCATATGCTAAGCAAATGCTCTACCAGTGAGCCATGCCCCCAGCCCTTGGGGTTTTTTTGACTGTATAGCCCAGGGTGGTCTTGAATTCTTGCTTTTTCTGCTTCAGTTTTCCCAGTACTGGGATTATAGGCATGTGCCACCAAACCTCTCTCTCTCTCTCTCCCTCCCTCTCTCTCTCTCTCTCTCTCTCTCCCCCTATCTATCTCCCCTCTCATCTTTTTAATTGTTAGTGCCTTAGTTTTCTCATTTTGTAAATGGAAATCCTAATACTATTCTGCCTGCAGCGATAGCCCGGTGGCATCCCATCCCGTCAGATCTTGATAGCCCTGTGGCATCCCATCCCGTCAGATCTCAGAAGCTAAGCAGGGTCAGGCCTGGTTAGTACCTGGATGGGAGACCGCCTGGGAATACCAGAAGCTGTAGGCTTGGGAGAAGGACCTGGCAACCTCTTTCCAAAAATCAATCTGCCATTGAAAACCCTCTGCACAGCAGAGAAGCACTGACAATAGTGTTTCTCCTGTGGTACAGAGGGTCGCTATGAGTCGGATACCGACTCGACGGCACCTAACAACAACAACAACAATACTATTCTATCTTAGAGTTATGGTAAAACTTTAAATGGATTAGCACATATGAAGCACTTAGAACTAACCTTGGTACAGAGTAAGCAGTGAACAAGTTTTAGCTGTCTTCTTAGAACAACAGTGTTGTGTCACCCTGCCGACTACACCAATTGTTGGATCTGAGCTGGGCTCCTCAGCCAGGGAGGGACGCTTGGGGCCCACAGAGAAACCAAAACATACTGGAGGAGTCGAAGGCAGGTGAGGCATGTTTTATTCTGAGGCTCCCCTCTCTGTTTCCTCCGCGGTGCCACAGCCCAGGGTTATTGTCCTCTGCATGCCCCATTGCCTTTCCATGCCCCTCGGTCCCCTCTGTGGCTGGGGTACACCTCTCTGCGCCACCAGTGCTGATGGAGGGCTTTTAAGGCTTCTACACAATAGTGGCTGATGGCCAGCTCACAGTCCAATGGTGCCACAGGATGTACATCTGGAAGGTTACTTAAGATAACAGAATTGCGCATGCGGCCAGTTACATAACCATGATTTGTTGTTGTTGTTAGGTGTCGTCGAGTCATGTCCAACTCACAGCAACCTTCATAAGGTTTTCAATAGCTGATTGTTTTGCGATTGCCATGGCCTTCTCCCATTTTTGCAGACCTGGGATTCGAACTCAGGACCTCAGAGACTTCAGAGCAGCACTCTACCAACTGAGCTGAATCCCAGCTCCTTACCCTGATTTAGTATAGTGTAAAAGGCACATGCATTTGTTGGGGTGTGTGCATCATCACTGTCCCATTATCTCTGCCTGTTTATACTTATATTATCATCTGGGTCAGCATGACCTGGCTCAACAAGTATCTTAGCCATAACCACTGTATTTGGTAATTCACCTGGCCTCATCTCAAACACTAGCTAATTCCATTCACCTGTCATTACTCATAGGGAATTATTTGCAAAACCTGGATCCAATCTCGTCAGATCTCCCAAGCTAAGAAGGGTGGGGCCTGGTTAGTTTGGATGGGAGACGGCCTGGGAATGGTGGGCGCTGAGGCTTAGGAGAAGAACCTGGCAGCCCATTCCTGAAACAATCAACCATTGAAAACCCTATGAATAGCAGAGAAGCACTGACAATCATGCCCGTCACAGCACAGTGTTGGGCACTGTGCCCAGCTCATGTTTACTTTTATTTTGGATGGTAACATTGATATTGTTTTCATTTTATCTGTTTGTTTTGGTTTTATGTGGTACTGAGGGGCTGAATCCAGGGTCTTATATGTCCTTGGTAAGCGCTCTACCACTGGGCTGCACCCCCAGCTTTTTTTTTTTTTTTTTTAATTTTTTATCTTGAGACAAGGTCTTGCTAAATTACACAGGCTGCCTCTGGTCTCAAACTCGTGATCCTCCTGCCTCTGCCTCCTGACTCTCTGCAATTATAGGCATGTTCCACTGTGCCCTGAGTTTGATCCCCAATACCACAAAAAGAAAAAAAAGGTAAAAGAAAAAAAGAACTCAGTATGGTGGCACACTCCTGTAATCTGTATTCCCAGCACTCAGAAAGCTGATGCCGGAGGATCAATGCAAGTTGGAGGACCGTCAGGTATACATAATCAGTTCCAGGCCAGCCTGGACCACACAGTGAGACCCTGCCTCAAAAAACAAACAAAACATAAATAAAATAAAATAAATGAACAGTGTTGTTGTTGTTAGGTGCCGTTGAGTTGGTGTCCGACTCATAGCAACCCTATGTACAACACATGAAACACTATTGGCAGTGCCTCTCTGCTATTCATAGGGTTTTCAATGGCTGATTGTTTTTTGGGAGCATATTGCCAGGTCCTTCTCCCAAAAGAATACTAGTACTAAATTAAGCAAAGATTAGTAAATTTGATTTCTAAAGAATTGATCTTCATTGTATTTCCTTAAAGGACTCTTTGTCTGGAAAATAGGCTGACCATTTTACCATGCAGCCTGTGCAGTATAACCCATTACACAACATTTAGGAAACCCCATCCTGTCATTCTATAACATGGCAAGAATTCAAAAAGTTCCTCACATATCACTTGGAAAACAAAGAGAAACGTAAGCTGTGTGATCAGCAGTTACTAAGTAATGGAGAGCAAGTTACTATTAGAAAGATAAAAAGTCCACATTTTTTAGGGACCATTAATAATTTGGCTGTGAGCCGGGTGCGGTGGCACCTGCCTGTAAACCCAGGGGCTCGGGAGGCGGAGGCAGGAGGATCGCAAGTTCGAGACCGGAGGCAGTCTGCGTAATTTAGCGAGACCCTGTCTCAAAAAGTAAGAAAATGGGCTGAGGGTGCAGCTCAGTGGTCCTGCACTTGCAGAGCATGCAAGCGGGAGGCCCTGGGTTCAACCCCCAGTACCACAAAAAAAAAGAAAAAAAAAATTTAGCTTTGTTCTAAGATTTGCCTTTGACAAAAATTTCCATCAAAAGAACAGGATTCTGGGAAGATGGAGAACAGATGGATCCACCGTGGGGAAAGGAGAAGTGGGGGGTGGAATGTGACTTGAGTCCTCTCATCCCCATGAATACTTGAGTAATTTCCCATCCCCTTGAAGACTTGAGTATTCACACACCCCCATGAAGACTTTTTTGGCCCTTCTCTTCCTTTCTTCTTTCTTCTCTCTAATCCACAATCCAACCCTCTACCATCCTAATTTAGACACCCAACATTAATGCAACCCTTAATGCTATTCAGGACCTAGCATGACAAATCTCTTTTTGACCATGGCCCACCTTCTTATCACTATTTCATCTTCTACTAACTATTCATATTGAAAATAAAATAACTTTCCATCATATTTTCTCTTCAAGGCCACAAAAGGTGATTGCTGCTCACCAGACAAGTTAATTAAAGGACTGAATGACTAATGCTGTTCTGTTATTGTTTGGTTTTGTTTTGTTGTGGTGATGAAAATTGAACCCAGGGCCTTGCACATGCTAGGCAAGTGTTCTACCACTGATCTACATCCCTGGCCTTCAACTTTGCAAGAATGTATTTGTTTGTTAATAGGGGTTTCTGGAACTGGCAAGGTCTTCACTAAAGGATAAATTTCTTCAATAATAGATTTTGGTATGCCACTTAGGGAGATTTTATTTTTCTTTTCTATATTACATCATCAACAACTTTATTTTTATTATATTAATTGTATTACATCTTATTTAAGCATATATTACTCATCGTGGTTCAGTTTTTGGTTTTGTTTTTAATAATTTTTAGAGAGATTTAATTTGCATTTCATACAATTTGTCATTTTAAAGGATACTGTTCAGTGATTTGCAGGTTATATAAGTACCACACTAATTTCATAACGCTTTCATCATCCTAGAATATCTTCATCATCCCAAATGGGGTGAAAGTTTTAGTAGGAAAGGTTTTCAAATCTTTATGTCTCCAAACACACTCAGTTTTCTCTATAAGGCTATGCCTAGTTATAAAAAACTAGATCGTGGCGCCGGGCGTGGTGTTGCATGCCTGTAATCCTAGCGGCTTGGGAGGCGGAGGCAGGAGGATTGCAAGTTCGAGACCACAGGCAGTCTGTGTAACTTAGCGAGACCCTGTCTCAAAAAAGTAAAAAAAAAAAAAAAAAAAAAACAGGGTTGGGGCTCAGCTCAGTGGTCCAGCACTTGCAAAGCATGCAGGTGAGAGCCCTGGGTTCAACCCCCAGTACTGAAAAAAACAAAAAAACAAAACAAACAAACAAAAAACTAGATTGACTATCCTTTAGAAGATTTAGAATTCTTTTTTAGTAGGAAGAATACCCAAAGCAATTACACAATAACATCTTCTGGCAATTAAGCTGGTCATATTTACTAATCAAATTGATCAGATTTATAACTAAACTGCTTACGTTTATAAGAATTCTTTCATAGCAAATGGTTTGCAATTATTTTGCTCTTCTAAAAAAAAAAAAAAAAAGAAGAAGGAAGATGGGATAAGGTCAACAGGAGAGAAAATATATCCCCTGACTAGTTTGAAATAGTAAGTTCTTTATTTTCAGGTAGGGTGAGTAGAAAAAGGGATATGCTGGGTACTACATGCATGGCTACAATCCTGGTGATCTGGGATGCTGAAGCCGGAGGATCGTTGAGTTCAAGGCCAGAGGCAGACTGTGCAATTTAGCAAGATTCTGTCTCAAAATCAAAAATAGAAAAGAAGCTGAGGGTTCAGCTCAGTGGGAGAGCACTTGCCTAGCATGTGTGAGGCCTTAGGTTCAACTCAGCAGTATGGAAGGAAGGAAAGAAGGAAGGAAGGAAGGAAGGAAGGAGGGAGGGAAGGAAATAAGGAGGGAGGGAGGGAAGGAGAGAAGGAAAGAAAGAAAGAAGGATTTGGGTGGTTGCATATTTGGAATTCTTTTGTTTGCAAGCAGTAGAAATGAATTCTAGCCAGAACTAGAAAGAGACAGAGACAGAGACAGAGACAGAAACAGAGTCAGAGACAGAGATGGATGAGGATGCATGCCCAGAGTAGACAGGAACTAGAGGCTGCAACATCATTATGAACCCAGGAAATATTTTGTACCGTTTCTTTACGCTTGCTGACCAACTTTCTCTGTTTCCCAAGCCACATGGCAAAGAACATGGCTTCCAAACTGTGCTACATTTTTTTTTTTCAGTGCTGGAGATGGAACCCAGGGCTTTGATCATGCTAAGTAACTGTCCAAATTTTTGTTAGCCTATTATCCAGTTACCGAGTGAGACATTTTCCACTTGCTAAGAATTGTCATTGACTATTTGGAGACAGTTGTCCATAGCAGGATTAATCCATTGCCGATGATTTGGATAGATTTTTGTGAGTAAGAAGAGCAAGAAAGAGTTCCTAGAAGAGAAATTTAAGCAATCACAAGGTTTTCACTAAGAGATCTTTGAGTTCTCAATCATCTGAAAAAGATTATTATTGCTCAAAATGCCTACAGGTCCCTACTCTTACAACTACCAGCCAGAACAAAGCAATGTACTGGCTACTTGTTTGAAAAAATAATGCCACCAACACTCGT
>VMDO01030958.1:0-21091 GCA_007922755.1 Pedetes capensis
CATTTTGAGTTAACTCTCGTGTATATTGAGAGATGCGGGTCAGCTTTCATTTTTCTGCATGTGGATGACCATGTTTCCCAGCACCATTTGTTGAAGAGACTGTCCTTTTTCCAGTTTACTTGCTTTGCTCCTTTGTCGAAAATCAGGTGGCTATAGATGTGTTGAGGTATTTCTGGGTCTTCTATTCTGTTCCAGATGTCTTTGGGCCTTTTTGGGTGCCAGTACCAAGCTGTTTTTGCAACCACTGCTCTCTAGTATAGCTTGAAGTCAGGAATTGTGATTCCACCTGCGTTTGTTTTGCAGCTTAAAAGTGTTTTGGCTATACGTGGTCTTTTCTGGTTCCATATGAATTTTTAGATCATCTTTTCTATTCTCTAAAGTCAGTCAGTGGAATTTTAATGGGTATTGCATTAAATCTATAGATTGCTTTTGGTAGGATAGCCACTTTTACAATATTAATCTCCCTATCCTGGAGCAAGGGAGATTTTTCCATTTTTTAGTGTCCTCTGCTATTTCTTTCTTTAATGTTTTGAAATTTTCCTTGTAGAGATCTGAAGGGTCTTTGGTTAGACTGATGCCAAGGTATTTAATTTTCTGGTGGGCTATCATGAATGGTAGTTTTCTTGAAATTTCCTTCTCTTCTTGTTTGGAATTGGTGTAAAGAAAAGCTATTGATTTTTGTGTGTTAATTTTGTAGCCTGCAACTTTGCTGAAGAAGTTAGATCCTGAAGTTTTCTGGTTGAGGTTTTGGGGTCTTTCAGGTATAAGATCATGTCATCTGAAAATAATGATAATTTGACCTCTTCTTTGCCAATCTTTATCCCTTTGATTTCTTTCTCTTGTCTGATTGCCCTGGCCAGGACTTCAATTACTATCTTGAATAGAATAGGAGAGAGAGGACATCCTTCTCTTGCTCCAGATCTAAGGGGAAATGGTTTCAGTTTTTTTCCATTTAATATAATGTTGGCTGTAGGTTTGTCATAATGGCTTTTATGAAATTAAGGTATTTGCCTGTTATACCTACCTTCTCCAGTGTTTTAGTCAAGAAAAGGTGTTGCACTTTGTCGAAGGCCTTTTCAGCATCAATTGAGATGATCATGTGGTTTTTGTTTGCCAGTTTCTTGATATGCTGGATTACATTAATTGATTTCCACATGTTAAACCAGACTTGCATCTGTGGTATAAATCCCACTTGGTCATGGTGGATAATCTTTTTCATATGCTGCTGGATTCTGTTTTCCAGAATTTTATTAAATATTTTTGCATCTAGATTCATAAGGGAGATGGGTCTATAATTCTCTATCTTAGATGAATCTTTTCCTGGTTTAGGTATCAGGGTGATGGTAGCTTCATAGAATGTATTTGGGAATGTTCCCTCCTTTTCTATTCTTTGGAATAATTTGAGGAAGACAGGTATTATATCTTCTTTAAAAGTTTGGTAAAATTCTGCTGTGAATCCATCAGGACCTGGACTCTTCTTTGTTGGGAGGCTTTTAATTACCTTTTCTATTTCTGTACATGTAATGGGCTTGTTTAAGTCAGTTATGTCTTCTGGGGTTAGTTTTGGTAGGTCATACTTGTTAATAAATTTGTCCATTTCTTCTGCATTTTCATGTTGTTGGGAATACAGTCCAATTTTAAGAAGTTTCCTCATCACTTTCTACCTGGCTGTGACAATCACTCCTCCGATAACCCACAAGAGGCCTTCAGTCTTGCAATGAGGCTATCAGTTAATGACATGAAGCACAAAAAGATAAAAATATTGGCTTTCTTGGTGCAGATTTGAGACCAATCACAATGTCTGGTCATTACTAGTTCAGTATTTTTGGTCATCAGTAGTGAATAGGAAATAAGCTACTTTGAACAAATTGGTAAAACAATCATTTACTCCAAACTTCTCCAAATTATATTAGACAACTGTCTTCATCATATAAAAACATACATTTTGAAGCTTTGAATACACTAAACTTAAAATTCTTAGGGACATACACAAATACCTTTGTTCATTTTTATGTTCTTCAACCATTTGCAGCCAAAATATATCAATGGAGTATGTGAATTGGTACTAAAACATCTCTTACCTTCTCAGATTGATGAGACACTCAAGGACAAAGCTCTTGAGAATGATTTGAAGGAGAGTATCAAATCTTACCTATTCTATCTGTGGAAGATATTTCCCTGACATTGGAGGTAACAACTTCTGTGGAATGCATGAACGAAATCTTCCCTGCAATAATAATGGACAATATTTCTGAACTGAGTGTCTATCAGCCATGGGAACTTGCCTTTAACTATCTCAATCTTCTACATCTCCATGTGTCCTACATGTATAATCTTGTTTCCATATCACAGCATCCCTATGATGGAAACATCAATGTTTCTTTTGTTTTCATGATGGAAACAAAGAGACACAGACCAATTAAATAACTTGCCTCCAAGATGTGGTGATCAAGACTTGGACTGAAGTAGTGATTCTGGGGCCCTCTATAACCACCTCTATCCAGTTGTGGGCTTAATCAACTCAGTATTTGGCAGAAGGACTCTTGTTATGGTCTGAATATGAACTGTCCTCCATGAGTTCATCTGCAGAAGACCAGGTCCACAGCTGGTGGTGCTATTGGGAGAGGTGTTAAAGACTTTAGATGTGGGGTCCAGATGGAGGAAGTGGATCACTTGGGGCAGACTCACCTATGTTCCTCTTTGTTACCTGACCCCTGTCAGGTGGACAGCTTCTTCCACAAGCCATAACATCCATGATGTACTGCCTCACCCAGGCCCAGAAACATGGAGCCACATGACTGTAGACTGAGCTGTCTGAAACCATGAACTAAAATAAACCTTTCCCCCATTAGGCTGTTAATGTCAGGTATTTTATCGCAGGGATTCAGAGTCTGACTAACCCAGACTCCAATGAGATCTGCTGATTCCAGTGCCCTAAGACCTCCTTCATGCATTATGTGGCATCATTGGCACTGATGATGGCTCTCAGCAGGACCTCATATGTAGATAGGAAAGGAAATTTGTACCTTTGTTTCGCTGACTCACCAAATCTCCCCCTCACAACAATTTCTCTGACCATCTTTTCTTCCACTCTGACTCTGCTCCCTCTACCCATTCCAGGCTCACTGGGAATTTTGCCCACCAGGCCCACACCTACCTTACAGCTGGGCTATTTGCTGCTTGTGCATGACTCTTCTCTTCATATCTCCATAGATGATAAATTATTTCAAGTCTTTGTTCAAATGTTATCAGCTCAGTAAAATCAGTGCTGACCTCCCTTTCGAAGTGACAGCCCACCCTACCTCAACTCCCCTATCTTCCTTCTCTGTTTATTCCTACTGTGCTTATCACCTAGAATATTGTATGTCTTTATTTCTTCATTGTATTTGTTTATATTACTATCTAAATCTCCTCAAACATAAACTCCATTTCAGCATATTTTTATTTGATGAAGTCACTGATGCATCCCACATATTGTCAATGTTCAGAGTATAGTTGATGTTGAATAAATATTGTTTAAATGAATATCTAAATCTATAGTACAGAAGTTTTTAACAAGAAAGCAATTTTACTTTTCTCTATCAATATTATATGAGCCAAGAAAAGTCTTTGAGCCCCTCCAGATCAAAATTAATTTCTTCTACAAATATCCATTGTTCTTGATGTAAGCTAATTTTTAAGTCTTAATTGCTGTTAAAGGAGAGTATGATATTTAATGTTGAGTGAAAGGAAATATGGATATAAATGGTTGAGAAACAGTGCCGTCAGACACCTGGCACAGTTCCGGACATGTAGCAAGTGCTCAATAAATTCTGCTTGAGTGAGAGCTCATTAAGTGCTGTGGGGCACAGAGGAGATTAGAGGCCACATGTTGAATAGTAATCACTGACAAAAGTTCACATTAAATGCCGTGTAGAAATATTGTGTTTGTTGGAGCAAGTCATAAATAAAATAAGCAAAAGCTTTGAAATGACTAATGACAACCATTTGGGATCCAGATGTGCTGAAGCAGACCTCCAACATACTAGGAGGTTTATAGAAGCTGTTAATGAAGATAATGTTATTTGAAGTTTTGCTTAGAAATATGGAATTGTTAAAGGTTAGAAACTCACACTTTTTATAGATAGTCTAAAGGCACTTCTTTCTAGCTAAAATGCATTCTCTCCAGACTTTTCTCTTAATGCTATCACTTTCATACCTTATTTCCAGATATTTATTCTAAATCCTCAAATGCAGCTCACTTACTGCGTAGGGGATTCTACTTCTAGATAACTTCACCTACATGGATTTCTCTATAAGACTGCTCTCACCACTTATTTTAGGCTTTTCATGGCTCCTTACCTGATCTAGGTTAGGTATCCCTCCTCTTTGTCCTACATTATGCTGTTATATCAATTCTCAGGAAAAATTATAATTGTCTATTTTGTGTATATCTAAGTACTACTAGGCAATGAATTCCCCAAAGGCATGCCTTATTTCTTTTCTGTAGCCATTATCCATGGTATAGGACTAGACATACAGTCTGACCTCTATAAATGGACCTTGATTTTCTTCTCCCTGCAAATGTAACATAAGCATCTTGAGGACAGACAGTGTCTCTGGAAGATTTCTATTTGCCACAGGAATTTACACAAGGTCTGGCACACAATAAACACAGAATTGTGTAATTACTATTAGTAGTTAGCTGATTTCAGTTCTTATTACTTAGCATAAAATAGTGTTCATTAGTGAAAAATCACACTTCCTAGAGCTGTCATGGATTAGTTGAGGAGAAAGAGGACCCAAAGAACTTGAAAAATATTACCTAATATTTTGAGTTCCCACCTAGCGTTGCTGGGAAATTCCTACTAGTCATTTAAGTCTTAGGCCTAGTATCACTTCTCCCAGGAAGGCTTCCAAGTCTCACTGTCACTTTGTGCCCTTGATTTACTGCTCTTGCTCTTCTGGATTCCCTCGCATTCTACTGCATACTGTACTAATTGCTTTCATCACAGTCACCATAAACCATGATCTTGACTCACTGTTAATTGAGCTTATTTCCCTTGCTTGATCCTCTAAACAACTTCTAAGTTCTTAAACTTCTCTACTCTGTTGTCTTCCTTGACTTTATTCTAACAGTTCTGCTCTTATATCTCTTCCTTCGACAACAAACATCTCTTCCTTCTAGAGTTTCTGCTCAGGTTCTCAGGTTTGTTTTGCTTCCTCTCAGCTACATCTTCATTTATCGCATTCTTTCATTAACTGGAAAATATATTCATTAAGAACTATCCCATGACAGTCATTAAGATTAAGCCCTCTTGCAGCAACACTTCTCTGGGCTAGTCCCATAAGAGTTAAATACCAATTCGTTTCCTTTTCATAAGGACACAGCTCTGTGACCTGCCCACTCTTCTTGGGGTATGCCTCTCTTGGAAAACATGCCCCCTCACCTGGTTTCAAAATGTATTCCTATAGAAGATATCTAAATTCATATCTTCAGCCTTGACTGCATTGTTAAGCAATGATTCCATATTTCAAACTTCCTTTTAAATACTTTCATTGAATTGTCCCATCTTCTCTTATCCTCAACTTAGACTATTGTTTGCTGCAGAACAGGTGTGAGAACACAGTAGAAACAACTTCTCTTTAAAATATCGTGGTCCTTAATGTTTTTATATATAGAATGTGAGGAAGAAGTCTTAATAATGAATAATGAATGGACATGGGTTACCCATTTTTCATACATGTGTTTTCGAGATAGGGTCTTACTATGTAGATCATGGTGGCCTCAAACTAATGATCATTCTGCCTCAGCCTCCTAGGTGTTAGATTACATGTGTGCACTTGACTTCCATTTCATATATTTCTTCTTATTTTTTTTTATTTTGAGACAGGGTCTCACTAAGTTGCACAGGCTGCCTCTGACCTGGAACTCATGATCCTCCTGCCTCAATCTCCCAAGTTGCCTGGACTACAGGTGTGCACTAGGGTATCTGGACATTTTTCATGTATTTCTTAATCACATGTCATCCATACCCAAAGAATTTGCATAGTCAAATAAATACATCACACATACACACACACACACACAGGAGCACACACACACACACACACACACACACACACATCTCAAGTCACCAAAGATTAGTCACTTTGCCATGTGTTTCAATGTGGTTGGAAGAAAAGTAAAAGATACTTTCAATTTAATACTGCTAAAGTTTATATTGGTACATGTTAATTTGCATATTAATGGAGCCCAGTGTGATATTTCCATATATGCATGCTATGTGTGTAAATATTTGATGAGGGCTTTTAGACCTTTGCATTGTCCCTTCTTACACAAGGGGATACTTCAGATTGCAGCAACTTTTTGGTTGTTTGATTTGCAAATTTGAAGATTTTTCAGACCTCAGTTATTATCTCTTCATGCCAGCATGGATTTTCATCCTCCACATGCTCCCTGGATGAACTCATCCCTATTTATGGCTTTAAACATCATAATTGTAGCTATAGTTTCAATCTTTTCTGATGCATATTTCTATCTGCCCACACCATATCACATCTCGTTGTTGTTGCTAGGTGCCATCAAGTCATGTCTGACTCATAGCAGCCCTCATAGGGTTTTCAACTGCTGATTATTTCGGGGTTACCTTGGGAGTGGATTTCCATGTACTCCTCCCATTTTTGCAGTGCTGGGAATAGACCCCAAGACCTCAAAGACTGCAGAGCATTGCTCTACCAAGTGAGCTAAATCCCAGCCCTTTTCAGGTGAAGCACTATTGTCAGTGCTTCTCTGCTATTCATAGGGTTTTCAATGCGGATTGATTTTTAGGAGTGGGTTGCCAGGTCCTTCTCCCCAGCTTACAGCACCTGGTGTTCCCAAGCAGTCTCCCATCCAAGTACTAACCAGGTCCAACCCTGCTTAGCTTCCCAGATCTGATGGGATCAGACACCACTGTGCTAGGATGTCTCATCTAAGCATCTGAAATACATTGTAAACTTAAACATCTAAAAGCAAGACTCTGTTTCTCTCATCCTATCGCAACATGACTCTTCTCCAGTCTTCTTATCTCAATAAATATCAATATTAACTTAATAATCCAGGTAAGGACCAGGAGTCATCCTTGACCACTTCTTCTTCCTCCCCTCCTCTTCCCTCCTCTTCCTTTTTCTTCTTCTTCTCATTCTTATTCCATTCTTTTTTGTGGTACTTGCAGATCGAACCCAGAACCTCACACATACTTTGCAAGTGCTCGACCACTGGGCTGCACCTGCAGCCCATTTTTTGATTTTTTATCTGGAGACAAGGTCTCACTAAGTTATGTAGGCTGACCTCAAACTTGCAATCCTCCTGCCCTCACCTCTGAGTCGCTTGGGATTACAGGCATGTGCCACTGCACCTGGCTCACATTCCTTTATTTAAATCCATCAGCACATTCTGTTCACCCTCAAGTAGACCTCCAATCAGTTCACTTTGCAGCACCTCTTCCATCATTGCTCTTCTCCCATCCACAATCACCTTTCATCTCTACTACTGAGCTAAAGGCCCCTTAAACTGTTCCTCAGTATCCACTCTTGCTTCCTATCATCTCATCTCCATTCTGAAACCAGTAAGATACTTAGGAAACTAAGTGACTTTATGTGCCCCACCTTCCTTCTCTACCTCATTTTAAAAAATAGTTCTTATAAGCATTTAAAGGTGGCTATGGACTCCTGCAGTCTCAGGTACTCAAGAGACTGAGGTGGGAGGATTGATTGATACCACAATTTGAAGGCAGCTTGGACAACATAGTAAGACCCCATCTTCCAAAAAAAAAAAAATCAATGAAACAATAGCACTTATAAAAAATCCAACCTCTCTAGCTGGGTGTGGTGACACATACCCATAATCCTAGTGACTCAAGAGGCAGGAGGATCACAAGTTCAAGACCAGAGGCAGTCTGCATAATTTAGAGAGACCCTGTCTCAAAAAGTAAAAAATAAAAAAGGGGGGGCTGGAGGTGCAACTCAATGGTACTGCACTTGCAGATTATGCAAGTGTGAGGCTCTGAGTTCAACCCCCAGTACTGTAAGAAAAAAAAATCCAACCTCTCTCCCCACTCTTTGCCTCTGACTTAGTCAACAATATCCACCCTGATTTTGCTGTTCTTACTCAGATATTCCAAGTTCATGCTACTTTAGGGGCTTTGCACTTGGTCTTCTCTCTGCCTGGAATATTCCTCTTCATATGTATAGTAGTGCATGTCTGTGCTCTAATGTCACCCCCTTGGAATGTCTCCCTGGTCACCCTATCCACAATATAATTCCCCTCTGTCTATTCTCTTATTTTGCTTCATTTCTTGAGATGGCATTTATGTGATTACAAGATAATTTTATTTTTTATGAAGTATTTTCCTTACTTCTTATATCTGAAACAAGGTTTGGCAGAGAAAAAGAGATCAAATATTGGCCAAATCTCTGCACAAATAAATGATGCAACTGTCTACCACTCCTAACAGAGAAGCCAGATGAACTATCTTCCAGGCCAGCCCAGCCCTGGCTGCCAGTGGGAAATTAGAGCTACTCCAGGTGGCAGAGCCAGAAATGCTGGAGATCAAAGACAGTTTGTTTCACAGAGTGGAACTAAGGAAACTCCCTTGTCATAGGTGAAAACATTTGGAACTGCCAGAGCAAGTATAAAGACAAGAGGACAAGAAGAAAGGGTCCAAGATAATTTCTGCAGAGACTCATTATTTTACCCTCTGTATTATATTGTTGTGAGCTGTCCTACATCAAGGCATAACATCAAGTCAAAGTGAAATGCTGTGTCCCTTGATCATCCAAGACAGGCAGGTCTTTCAGCACTCACTGATCTCATGAAGGAGTCCCAGTAGTCCATAGAACTGTCCTTACACTAGTTCATCTACTGAAAGATTTACCCTGTTCTCTTTCATGTGTAATTCTTTCCCTAAAATCATTTCTAATGTAATGTTAGACCAGCACACAGTATTGCAATTACTATTTGTTTATATCAGCTCAATAACCACAGTAGACTGAAGGGATCTCAGTCCACATGACCATAGGTCTCTTTGAGAATTCATTGATTTAAAAATCGGAGCAGCCATGTGTGTTAATAGACATTCTTACCTAGGTATCTGTATTAGTTTCCTAGGACTTCCATAATAGATTACCACAAATGTGGTGGCTTAAAACCATAGAAGTTTGTTCTTTCACAGGTCTAGTGACTACAGTTTCAGATCAAAGTGTTTGGTTGGCTGCTTCTGCATACTCGGGGGGGAGACTCTATTCCCTGTCTCCCTACGAGCTTCTGGAAGCTGCTGGCAATCCTTGGCACTCCCTTGCTTAGAGATGTATAACTGTAATCTCTGCCTTCATCTTCCATGGCATCCTGTGTATGTTTGTGACCTTTATTTCCTTCTCTTATAAAGATTGTCATTGAATTGAGGGCCCACACAAATGATCTCATTTCAAGATCCTTAATTTAATTACATCTGCAAAGATGCCTATTTTTGGATCTGGTCACAATTACAGGTTCTGAGGTAATGGATGCATGGTTGGCAGTGGGCGAGGAGAGGAAGGTCATGACTCCATGCACTATAGCACTCGAATGCCAAGAGACCAAGTCCAAGGTTTTTCCCATTACTTCAGCTTGCTGTACCTTTCTCAGTTTTTGGTGTTAAAAATATCCCCAGTGTGATTTACTGCGTACTCAAGAGCTCCACTATCTGTGTCCAACACAAACTGCCACACCGCATGCACGGGTGACCTTTCCCAATCAGGAGATTAATATTTTAACTGAAGATCTCCTCTTCCTGAAAAGACATTAGCACAATGCCATTTTGTGTCTATTACTCGGGTAAATCAAGACAGTCTTCCATGTGTTGTTGTTGATAGGTGCCATCAATCAGGGCCAACTCATAGCAAGCCTATGTATGTACAGCAGAATGAAACAGTACCCGACACTGTGCAATGCCCGGCACTATTGTCAGTGCTTCACTGCTATTCACAGGGTTTTCAGTAGCTGATTGTCTTGTGAGTGGGTTACCAGGTCCTTCTCTCTAGGCTGCAGCACCTGGTGTTCCCAGGTGATCTCCCATTCAAGGACTAACCAGGCTGACCCAGCGTAGCTTCAGAGATCCGTGGGATCAGATGCCAGGGTGGTATGGCTGCAGACATCTTCCATGTACTGTTCTGTAAATCCCTTAATCTGATCCAAGCTCCAACCCCTGTCAGACTCCTCAGTATACTCCCTCTGGAATTCATCCACTGAGAAGAACAAAATCCCTGTATTATATATTCAGTTTCTTCACCGAATAATCCTTTCACTGTCTATTCTAAAACCTGGCTGTCCTCTGAGGTCATGCTGCACGGAAGCCCTCTAAAGGCAAGGTACTGTCTTATTTCACTGGGCCTTGAATAAGTGTCCTTCTCAGTTTCTGATTCCAGTTCCAGAAAAGGGCTTCTTTCTCCTCCCTTGAGGCACATACGCCAAATTATACTACCCACTATTTTTCTTTTTCTTTCTTTCTTTTTTTAACAGTACTGGGGTGTTGAACCCACTGCCTGACACACACTAGGCAAGTGCTTGACCACTGAGCCACACCCCTAGCCCCTTTTTTATTTTTAATTTTGAGACAGGGTCTTTCTAAGTTGCACAGGCTGCCTCTGACCTCGAACAAGCAATCCTTCTGGCTCTGCCTCCGTGGTGGCTGGAATTACAAGCATGTGCCACAGTATGCTGCTTGCCACTTTTCATTGTAATGGTTTCCTGGCCTTCTAATTAATCCTTCCCATTGTTTGCAAGATGTTGGCACCTGAATTAACTCTGGTTTTTCACTGCCCACTACTGTCATCATCGTGGATCAGTCAACATCCACCCACTATGCTGGCGTCTCCATACCTTGTCTTCTTCTCCAATCATCTTGTCTTCCTCACCACCTTCCCCCTCTAACTTCCCACATCCCATATCATTCCTAGATTTCAAACACCACTAAAAGCTCCTCTCAGGGGTCCAGGTCTCTGTGTGGTAACATTGCCACTTCCATCCCACATCCTCTAGGCCAGCCTCTACAACACTTCACCAACTGTCCAAGGAGGACATTAATTCCATTTCCCCTCTGCCCTTTCTCCTCCATTTTCCCTTGGCTTTCATTAATTCTTATCCAGATAGGGTCTGTGGTCCACCTATTGTTATTATCACCCTTCCTTGTATATATCTTCTTCTTCTTCTTTGCCCATCATTCCCTCATTGTAATCAGCTGAAAAATCCTAACCTTGGTTTAAAAACAACTTTTATGGTTGTCTCTTGGCTCAATGAAGCTGATTGAGGCTGGAAGAAATCACATTCTGTGCTGACTGAATGTACTTTAAATTTATGATCTAAACTCTGCCCAGGAAGCCTATTATATTTTCTCAGCCAATTCACTCTCCCCCTCTCCAACAGAGCTATTTCTCACCTTTTCTTCACCCCTTAAAATACCAAACCACCCCTTCCTCCTCCTCATTTTGAGCTAGTGACCTGCTTCTCATTTCTCTGAGAAAGTGAATGCAATCAGAGAATGTCTTCAACTTCCTGCCACCAAACCTATCAACCTTGTACTCCTCTCTACCATCATTCTCAAATAGTGATGGACTCAGACCCCTGCCTAAGCAACCCTCTCTGTTGTGACATGGACCCCATATATCCTGGTTGCTAAAGTGCTTTGTTCCTACAATTTTCCCCATTTCCTCCCATGCCATCAACTATTCTTTCTCTATTAGAGCATTCTCATCAACTTGAAATTATCCTTAAGAAATACTCAACAGAAAAGAAAAATGATGTAGCTTGATTTCATATCTCTTTGCCAGCAACTAGATTATTACCTTCCTCTCTTTTGGCAAATTTGCAGCCATAGCATCCTGGCATCTGATCCCATCAGGTCTCGGAAGCTAAGCAGGGTGGAGCCCGGTTTGTCCTTGGATGGGAGACCACCTGGGAACAACAGGTGCTGTAGGCTAGAGAGAAGGACCTGGGAACCCACTCCCAAAAAACAGACATTGAAAACCCTATGAATAGCAGAGAAGCACAGCAATAGCGTTTCATCTATTGTACGTAGGGTTGCTATGAGTTGGACCCAACTCAATGGCACCTAATAACAACTTATTGGGCAAAATTCATAGGAAGTGTGGCTTATAGTAAATCTTTTTATTCTCGCACCTTTCAATTTCCCTTAAAACCATATCTAATCAGGCCTTTAACCCCATTGTCACCCTAAATTATCTTTGTCAATGAATCTAATTAAGTGGTTAATTCTCATCTCTGAACTTAATTCTTTATAGCATCTGACACAGTCAATGTCTCCATTTTGAAACAAGTTAAGCATTTGGCTTTTGGAATACAATTAAGCGTGTGTGTGTGTGTGTGTGTGTGTGTGTGTGTGTGTGTATTTGTGTGTGTGTGTTGAACCCAGAGTCTCATACATGCTTTTTGCAAGTGCTTTACCACAGAGCTGCACCCGTAGACCATTTTTTACTTTCTATTTTGAGAAACAGTCTTGCTAAGTTATGCAGGCTCTCTCTTGCCTCCAACTTGCAATCATCCTGCCTCAGCCCCCAGAGTTTCTAGAATTATATGTGTGCCCTACTGTACCTGGAATACAATCACTCTTGTTTTTACTTGTACATAAGTAGAAGGCCAATTTGTTAAATTCTCTTCTTTCCTCTCACTAAACTGTTGGAGTTCCACAGGACTCAGTCTTCAGATATTTCTAACTTACAATCACTCCCCATGCGAAATCACTGTTCATACTTAATAAAACTTCCCTATAGACTAAAAGGTGTCCAATCTGTTCTTATCCCTTTCTGCCTCCAAAATCATCTACTCCACTGCTTGTTGCATGTCTGATTGGAGACCTCATATGCAGCTTAAACTTCACATGTCCCAATTTGAATTCTAGGTTTACCTCTCACCAGTGCTCCACCCTCTCTCCCCCAACTTAGTCACTGGCACCACCATCCATTCAACCAAAGAGTTGCAAAGCATCTTTATTTTTTCTTTTTCTCTTATCTTTTCTAATCTACCAGCACACCGTGTTTCTTCAAAATAGATCCAAATCTTGATTATTGCTCACCAGAGCCACCACTGCCATCCTGGTCCTTGACTATTACTCCATCTGCTCCACTGCGGGAAGTTCTTAAGCATCCCCTGGTTTCTCCTCTGCCCTCTAGTGTCTGTGGGCCATGTATCAGCCATGAAACTCTTACAAATATACAAAGCAAATAAAGGAATGCTGGGCAGTCTCAGTCCAAGTAAAATACAAATCCCCTAAGATACCCTCTAAGGTTTATGCCCCTAGCCTCAGCTTCCCCTCTGATCTCACATGTGGTATCCCACCATCTCACCTGCTCTATCCATGCTTGCCTGTGTACTGTTTTTCAAACACTGTTGCTACAGATTGGATCTGGAATATTCTCCAAGGCCCATGTGGTAAAGGCTTGGTCACCACCCTGTGGTGCTATTGGGAGACAGTGGAACTTTTATAAGATGGGGCCCAACAGAAAGAAGCGAGGATGTTGGTGCCATGCCCTCTGAAGGGATGTGGGGAACATTGCCCCTTCTTCCTCCTCTTTGTTTCTCAGCTGTTTTCTAGTAAGTAGGCTTCCTCTGGCATGTGCAGCCCCCAGGATGTACTAAGCCATCACAGGCTCATAGCCACAGGACCAATGACCATAAGCTGAGGCCTCTGACACCATGACAGAAAACATATCTTTCTCCTTCTACACTGATTATCTCTAGTATTTTTGTCACAGTGGTGGAAAGCTGTCAAGTACATTCCAGGCTCAGGGCCCCTGGACCCCATCTGCAGGTGTGCTCAACCCTCTTCACTCAGACTCATAAGATGGCCTTTGCTCACAGAAGATCCAGCACAGACCCTTCTGGGGGGACCCTCCTGTCTCGTTAGCCCTCTCTAACTCAATCTCTTGCTTTACTATGTTTTATAACATTTCCCATAAACTGACTTTCTATTATATATTTTTAAAAGCAATAATAGACTTACAGAAAAATTATAAAGATGGCATGTTATTATTTTTAGGTGCTATCTAACTCAAAGGTGACCCTCATAGGGTTTTAAATGGCTGATTATTTTGGGATTGTGTTTGGGAGTGACTGCCAAATCCTTCTCTCATTTTTGCAGGATCAAACCCAAGACCTCAGAAGTATGGAACATCACTCCATTAACTGACCTATGTTGTTGTTGTTGTTAGGTGCCTTGAGTTGAGTCCGACTCATAGCAACCCTATGTACAGCAGATCAAAACACTTGCCAATTCTGCACCAGGCAAACGATCTTATTTATGTTTAAGCCCATTGTTGCAGACACTGTGTCAATCCATCTGGTGGAGGGGTTTCCTCTTTTGAGTTGACCTGCCACTCTCCCAAACATGATGTCTTCTCCAGGGATTGATCTCTCCTGGCTACATGTCCAAAATATGTAAGACACAGTCTGGCCATTCTTGCTTCCAAGGAGCACTCTGGTTGCACTTCTTCTAGGACAGATCTGTTGGTTCTTTTGGCAGTCCATGGTCTATTCAATAGACGTCTCCAGCACCACAATTCAAAAGCATCAATTCTTTTTCTGTCTCTCTTGTTCAATGTCCAGCTTTCACAATTATATGATGCCACTGAAAATACAATGGCATGAGTCAGACGCACCTTCGTCTTCAATGTGACATCTTTGCTTTTCAATACTCTAAAGAGATCTTTTGCCACAGCTTTTCCTAGAGCAATGCATCTTTTGATTTCTTGACTTCTGCTTCCACGGGTGTTGATTATAGAGCCAAGCAAAGTAAAATCTTGAACAAACTCAATCTTTTCTCCATTTATTGTGAAGTTGCTTACTGACCCAGTCGTAAGGATTTTTGTTTTGTTTATGTTTAGTCACAAACCATATTGAAGGCTATGATCTTTGATCTTCATCAGTAAATGTTTTAAATCCTCTTCACTTTCAGCAAGCAGAGTTGTGTCATCTGCATAACACAGGTTGTTAATGAGTCTTCCTCCGATCTTGATGCCGCATTCTTCCTCATAAAGTCCACCTTCTCGGATTATTTGCTCAATGTATAAATTGAAGAGATAGGGTGAAAGTATACAGCCCTGATGCACACCTTTCTCAACTTTAAACCACTCAGTGTTTCCTTGTTCTATTCGAACAACTGCCTCCTGGTTCATGTACAGATTTCTCATGAGCACAGTTAGGTGTTCTGGTATTCCCATTTTCTGAAGTGTTATCCATAATTTGTTGTGATCCACACAATCAAATGCTTTTGCGTAGTCAATAAAACATAGATAGACATCTTTTTGATATTCTCTGCTTTCAGCTAATATCCACCTGACATCAGCAATGATGTTCCTAGTTCCCCGCCCTCTTCTGAATCCCACTTGATTTTCTGGTAATTCCTTGTCTATATATTGCTGCAGTCACTTCTGAATGATCTTTAGTAGAATTTTGCTGGTGTGTGATATTAATGATATTGTCCGATAGTTTGCACATTCAGTTGGATCCCCTTTTTGGGAATAGGCACAAATATGGATCTCTTCCAGTCAGTTGGCCAAGTAGCTGTTTTCCAAACCTGTTGGCACAAACATGTTAACACCTCCAGTGCTGCATCTGTTTTTTGAAACATCTCTGTCGGTATACCATCAATTCTGGAGCTTTGTGTTTCGCCAGTTCTTTCAAGGCAGCTTCCACTTTGTCCTTCAACACCATTGGTTCCTCTTCGTATGCAACCTCTTGGAATGGTTGGTCATCTTCCAATTCTTTCTTGTATAATGACTCTCTGTATTCTTCCCATCTTCTTCTGATGTTTCCTGCATCATTTAATATTTTCCCTGTAGAATCTTTCACTACTGCCACTTGAGGATTGACTTTTTTCTTCACTTCCTTAAGCTTGAGAAACACAGAGTGTGTTCTTCCCTTTTGGTTTTCTGCCTCCAGCTCCTTGCACATGTCATTATAATATTTGTTTTTGTCTTCTCGAGCTGCCTTCTGAAATCTTCTGTTTAGTTCCTTAACTTCACCATGTCTTCCTTTTGCTTTAGCTGCTGGAAGTTCCAGGGCAAGGTCCAGTGTCTCTTTTGACATGTAATTTGGTCATTTCTTTTTTTCTTGTCTTTTTAAGTACTTTTTGCTTCCTTCTTGAATGATATCTTTTATGTCATGCCACAACTCTTCTGGTCTCCTATCATTTGTGTCTAATGCATTAAACCTATTTTTGAGGTGGTCTCTGAACTCGGGTGGGATATACTCAAGGTCATACCATGGCTCTCCTATACTTGTTCTAATTTTCTTCAGCTTCAGTTTGAACTTGCATATGAGAAGTTGATGGTCTGATCCACAGTCAGCACCTGATCTTGTTTTGACATTTTGTATAGGGCTTTTCCATCATCTCTTTCCACATATGTAGTGAATTTGATTCCTGTATGTTCCGTCTGGTGAAGTCCATGTGTATAGTCTCCGTTTATGATGTTGAAAAAATGTATTTGTAATGAAAAGGTCATTGGTCTGACAAAATTCTATCATGCGATCTCCAGCTTCCTTTCTGTCACCAAGACCATATTTTCCAAGTACTGAGCCTTCTTCTTTGTTTCCAACCTTTGCATTCCAGTCCCCAGTGATTATCAGTATGTCTTGATTGCATGTTTGATCTATTTCAGATTGCAGAAGCTGATAGCAGTCTTCCCTTTCTTCCTTTGTGGCCTTAGTGGTGGGTGCATAAATTTGAATAATAGTCATATTAACTGGCCTTCCTTGTAGGCATACGGATATTATTCTATCACTGACAACATTGTATTTCATGACAGATCTTGAAATGTCTTTTTTTGATAATGAATGCAACCTCATTTCTCTTCAATTTATCATTCCCAGCATAGTAGACCATATGATTGTCTGACTCAAAATGGCCTATGCTGGTCCATTTTAGCTCACTGATGCCTAGAATGTCAATGTTTATGTGCTCCATTTCTCTTTTAATGATTTCTAATTTTCCTAGATTTATAGTGCGTACATTCCATGTTCCAATTGTTAATGGATGTTTACAGTTGTTTCTCCTCATTTTGAGTTGTGCCACATCAGCAAGTTGAGCACCCTGGAGCTTTACTCCATTTCCGTCATCACAGTAGACTCTACTTTGAGGAGGCAACTCTTCCCCAGTAATATTTTGAGTGCCTTCCAACCTGGGGGGCTCATTTTCTGGCATTATATTTGGCAGTGTTCCTTTGCTATCCATAGGATTTTCAATGGCTAGTTGTTTCAGGAGGGGCTCGCCAGGTCCCTAGTCTGTCTTAGTCTGGAAGCTCAGCTGAAAACCTGTCCACCATGGGTAACCTTGCTCATGTCCAACATTACAGTGGCAGAGCTCTCAGCCTCATGGCAACACACCAGCCCCCTCAGTGCGGCAAACTGACAGACGTGTGGGGGAACTGACCTAAAGAGACTTCATATTCTCCACATTCAGTTTACTCTCCTATTAACAACCTGGATTATTCTGGTAACTTTGTTAAAATTAATGAGGAAATATCTATGCATTATTATTAAGTAAAGTCCAAACTTTATTCAGATTTCTTTGGTTTTTATTTAATGTCCTTTTTCTCTTCTTGGATCTCATCCAGAATATTACATTATACTCACTTGCCATGTCTCCTTAGGCTTCTTTTGGCTGTGATAATTTTTTACATGTTACATATTTTAAATGACTTGCAAAGTTTTGGGGAGTAGTGGTCATGTATTTTATAAAATGTCTCTCTCTTGGAGTCTGCCTGCTGTTTTTCTCATGATTAACCTGGGCTTTTATATGACACAGAGCTATTTTCGTTACATCATATCAAAGACTCATACTACCCACATAAGTTACTAACATGACGTTGACCTTGGTCTCCTGGATCAGACTGTGTTGGTCAGGTTTCTCCACCATGAAGGCATAACCCCCACAGTCCTGACCATAGTCTGCTCTTTTAAAGAAAGTCACCAGGAGACAACCACAAGTAAGGAATGGAGAGTTATGCTCCATATCTTTGAGGGGAGAGTAGGGATTATAGTTTTCATTGTTAGTAGGTTTATTTTCTCCCTCGTTCAAGTTGTATAATCTCAGGTTGGGAGGCTGATTCTTATCATCTAAAATAGTTCCCAGTACAATTCATCATATGCATAGGCTCTCACTAAATATTAATGAGTAGAGTGAATTAATGTCCCACTGCATACACCTATTCATGTCTGAGGCTCTACACAGGCACTTTCAATACCTCTTCTTCCTCACCCATATATTTGGTAATTTGGTCTCTCTGTACTAAAACTCAGTTCTTTGTATTTCCTTAAATTTAAAGCCACATTCACATTTACACTGCATCCCACTTAGTATATATTCTTGTGCATGTTACTCAGCGTTGCAGTTGATTCTGCTCACCTCTGCTCCCTGCCATCCCTGGTGAGCTCTCCCAGGTTCTTTGTGTAATTCTCACTCCTACCACTGAATCTGGAATGTTTTAAGTATTTCCCAATGTATGCTGATGGAGGAAGATTAAACTAGAGGAATACCTCAAGCCTCATTTCCACATAGTTGAGTTTTCCTAGGCTGTTCCAGGTACTTCACAATGAATCCAAGTCGTTCCTTTGGATGATAGCACAGATATGCAATAGCTCTTTGTCTTCCTGAAATTTACCTAAGACATTTGTTGTGCCACAGTCAACAAGACTCTGGCCCCTTTCCTGCCAGGAGCCCCAGAAGAACAGAATTATAAGCTTATAACAGAGTAGATTAGAAATTGACATAAATGACAGAGATGTGGACAGAAGTCCAAATCAGCAAGTAGCTTCCAAATGAGAAGTATCATTAATTAGAAATGCATGACATTTTATCATTTCTACCTACACCATGGGTGCCAGAGATTTGATAACATTTCAGATGTCCAGAGTAATATGAATATAACTATTCTCATGATTTTCAAAATGTAATTTATTGCTTTTCCATTTAAATTTTTTCTGATTATAAAAATAGACATGTTTATTTGACAAAGGTATGGGAAAAAAGTATAGAGGAAAATAAATATTTAGCCATGAAGAATTGCCCACTTTGAAAGAATGAGTGAATACTTACCATCAGGTATTTATAAGTACATTTAAAACAGTTGAAATACATTTATAAGAGCCAGGCACAGTGGTACATGCCTGTATTCCCAGCGACTTGGGAGGCAGAGGTAGGATTATTGTGAGTTCAAGACCAGAGGTACCCTGAATAATTTACCAAGACCTTGACCCAAAATGAAAAGTAGAAAATGGGCTGGGGGTGTAGCTATGTGGCAGAGCACTTGCAAAGCATGCATAGGACCTGGGTTCAATCCCCTGGTACTGAAAAAAAAATACACTTACATGTACCACTTTGTACCTTGCTTTGTTCAGGAAACATTGTTGGGGATTTTTAAAATAATATTTTCCAGCTAGGGTCCCTTATGACAGCTTGAGGGGCTGACCCCTAGTTGACCCCAGGGCTCACCTCACTCACTCAAAACAGCCCCTCCCATCGAGTGAGCAAAGATGGCCCCCGGCCAGCTTGACCAGCCTCAACCACCATAATTTTGATTGGCTCCCCTCACCACTGTGCAGGTAGTAACTGTCTCCACCTGGAAGTTATGTCCGTTTGCCCCCTGTACCTGCCAGCTGTGTGCCCCGATTGGCTGAACCCCACCATGTGACCCTTCCAGGACCCTATAAAAGCAGGGCTCCTGGACCCCATCTTCACCCTATGATCCTGTAGCACCACTGATCCTGACCTCTCTGACCATCTCCTGAACCTCATCACCTGGACCAGCACTCCCTACTCCTGCAAGACCATCTAGCAAGCCGGTGAGATCAAGACCAGGCGCCCCGAAGAGCCGAAGGCATCTAGCAAGCCACGAAGAGCCTCCCAACTCCTCCCATCCTTGGGAAGGAGGGGGGTAAAGAAGGCAAGCCGTGAGAGTCAAGACCATCGGACCTCAACTGAACACCAGCGGCTGTGGCTGTGCCTTTAAGGCTGAGCTGTACCAGCACTTAGCCTGCAGCATTCTATGCTGCAGGCATAGAGTCAGCACTTAAAGGGGTAGAGCCTTGCTCTATAGGGGCTGCTTACTCCTTGCTCTCCTTAAGGGGAGCACCCCAATAAACCTTCCCTGTCCTTTTCCAACCACCTGAAGGTCTCCCGAGGTCCTTCTTTCCCAACACCGGTCACGTGTTTATGTTGTGGGCTTGGCCCTATCTTTAGCCGGGCTAGAGCCAAAAACCCCAACAAAACATGATGTAACATAGTTTTGCATCTGAAAAAAATACTCTTATGCATAAAATTTCAAACCATCATGAGGCATCTCATCACATGGTGAGCCCATGATTTTTCAAGTATCTTCTATTTGGGAAGGTTCCAACTTCTCATCATGAAAATTACATTGTAATTACATCTTTGGCTTGAGATTGGCCCCAGTGACAGAGAGAATCATAATAGTCTGAGGGAACAGAAAGAGGGTGATTCCACCCAAGAGAATTCCTAGGAAGGAAACCTCAAAGAGATGAGAAGTTCATTGAATCCAAACATGTGTGGGCAAATTAAAAAAGTGAGAGGAGGGGCATTCTATGTAGAAAGAATAATGAATGTGGAAATACAGAGGTTTAACAGTTCAGGGGTTGGAGCTTAGTACTTAAAAAGGCAGCTTCTTTATTTTTAAATACTTAATGATTGTTAGAAGAGTCTTTTTCTGTTAAGCATATATTCTTTTTCAGTATAGCTTTTCTCATGGGTCCTGCCTTCTAGAGCAGAACAGAATAAATCTGTTCCTCATATGTCATATTTTTTTAAATCCACAAATAGTGTCTGGTATATCCTTAGATTGAGACCAATGCTAAAGTGGAAAGAGATTTCAAAGATCCTCTGCTTCAATCTTATTATTTCACAAATAAAAAAAAAATTAGATCCAGAAGAGGACAGTTGTTAGCCTCTCATGGATTACATATTTAATGGCAGAGCTGAGTGAAAAAGTCCTGTTTCTCACTCTTTAGCCAATTTTGTTGTCCATATTTTCCTCCTGTGATTCACCTTCCCAATTCCTCCAAACA